>JBAGKK010034976.1:0-10798 GCA_037177015.1 Euceroptres primus
TATATATATAATTATAAGTTCTATATTCTCACATACTGTGAATTAAATATTAATTCATCGCTAGATAAAGTATGAAAATCGGGTTTCCTAGATGAGGCAAACTTTATCGATTAGCCTGAACTCATTTTTTTTCACACTTTAACCGTGATTTTGTTGACCTTCAATAAAATCTCTGCTCCAATTAACTAATTCGGATAAACCAAAATAAAATCAAACTCATTTATAAAACTCCAAACAAGAGATTAGCTAATAATTTATAAAGAATTGAGTTTCATTTTTCATTTGAAAGAGAATACAGAATATTTTCCCTTGAATTTTAATAATAAAACAGAAATGAACAGATAATCATCCTTGATTTTTTATCTAGAAAAATTGTCTAACTGTTAAACGTTCAGTGAACAATAGAACTTGATCAATCTTTCTACGTATACTAATTCCAGGAACGAATAATGTAACTCATCGTTAATGTTGTCTGTAATTTTCTATCGACAGCAGCTGTTACGCTCTCAATAAAATCTGCTTACAAATTAGCACGAAGGATAACTCTGATGATCATTTATTTACAAGGGAAAGTTAGATTCTCGTTAAATGAATGAGACTCCACGAAAAACGCGTAAAATAAAAAGTGCAAAGGCACGGAAACGTAATTTAGTGAGCAGTAATTCCCGATTTAAGACATTTAAGTAACAGTCTAGCACTTTACGATTTGAATAACGACTTCTTTTAAAATTTGCTTTGGAATCCTTTTTCTCGATAGATTTTTCAAATTAAAATACAAACATAAATCTTTTCTACTATTTGCTTTTTACGAGTCTTTTATGTAACTAGATTAGTCTTGTCTTTACTGCTTGGGATTTGTAATCCATCAATGGATTTAAAATGTCTTTGATTAGTAATTCTTAGTCCCAAAGGCATTTTTTCATTAGGAGATCTAGAACAGATAATGAAACTAAAAATAAACAGAAGATTTAAAAACAATTAAATTTAAAACAAAAAAGAAACAAATTCAAAAATTTATTTCTTAAAATTCTTCTTTATTTTTAAATTTACGGTTTCAATATTAAGCTTTCAGTATTGAAGGCTTTCAAAATTTCCCTTTGAATTCAAAGGCAAAAAGTTTGATCTTCGATATGGACTAATAAATATTGCCAAGATTAAAGCACTTTAAATTAATGTTGGCAATAAAGACAAAAAGTCTGTTATCATCGATAAGAGCCTGACGTGTCCAATTTTATAAATGATCAGCTGAAAATCAATTCAGCAATTTAAAGCTTATGAAAGAATTTTTTTTATTGGCCAAAATGGTACCTCCTTTTCGCCCTGTGCTTTCAACATGAGGTCCGTCAATGGTCTCATGGACAAGGAAGATTGTGGCTCCTCACGATGGTGTTTTCTGGTGATGAATGGTCTCACAGGTAAAAGAGCGTGCTGCTTCCTAGGCTGCATTCTAGTCGGAATTTCCGTTTCCGGCCCACGTCTAGCATCAGAGGCAGTTCTTGACAGCTTCGCTACTTGTCTTTTCCCTTGGTGTCTGACATTACCACCAGTCGAGTTTCTTGTCGCCTCGCCACGCCGCAAAGTGGAGACCCTTGTCATGAATTTTCAATCGTGATCCAGAGAATTCGCATTTCCCAACACCTCCATTTCGCGAAATTCAAATTAAAGCCGTTCACCAGCTGTCTCGTGTTAATTTACTGACCTGCTTTACTTTCTGCATCTCTACTGTTATGTTATATGGAATTGAAATCACTGATTTAAAAGGAATATTGTATTCTATTCTATTCAAGAATAATTATTAATTTACACTTAAAAAATAATTAAAGCTGAAAATAAAGAAAATTTCCAAAAGAGCTTCAATTTTAATTGACTGAATTGGGAAAGCATAAATCCTTTTTATAATCTTCCTTCCATTTTTAATTAATTTTTTTGAAAATATAAATAGAATTTCGGAAACAGAAATGGGAATAGCACTTTCTACAAATCTTTTTAGCCACAAAATTTCCTATTCAAATTCTCGTTCTTTGAAACCGCAGAAGCAGGCGAATATCTTAAAATGAGACATCTGGGGCGAGCTTATAGATACAGAATGTTGCAATATGCAGCATGATGAAGAAAGATGAATGGCATTCAGCAAAGATGATTTTCATAAGACGAGTAAACTCTTTCATATTTAGATCAAACCGAGGGAAGCTATTGATCATTGTAAACAAGAAATGACCCTCTTAAATACTTTATGCAAACTTTTGACTCCCTTTTGAATCTACAAGAAACTAGAAAACACAATTCTACTGACAAAAGTATTCCGAAATTGAAGACCTGGACACTAGGGCGGAGTAAAAATGCTTAAATTAATCGGATCTTTTGAGCCTACGCCTACACCGAGAAAAAAAAACCTAGTAAAATTAACTAGTTCAATGGTTGGCCAGAGGAATCACTAGTTTTTCTGGTTAAGTTAACTAAAAATCTAGTTGATTTAACTAAAAGCTATAGTTGATTTTACTAGTTTTTTAGTTAATTTTACTAGAATTAATAAGTAATCACACTTTTTTTTCAGTGTAGTGAAAAAAAGTTGTGGTTTTGCATCAGAAAGAAGAGACAACAAAAATTTTTCAAAAAAAAGTTTCTTCTGTTCGGTTTTTTTACTTAAAAATTGGAAATTTTAAACATTTTTCAAATTTTTCCCATGGCAGGGACAATTATAGTGAATTTTGTATACATGGTAGTTTTCGATGATGAATAAATAATAATATAAAATCCAAAATTGAAAAAAAAATTTCCTTAAGTCAGAATTTTTAGAAAATGTCAAAAAATGATGCATTTGTGAAAAATTAAAAAAAATATTTATTTTAAAAAAATTGAACATGTCGAGCCAAAAATCCCTCCAGTTTGAATCAAAGAAGCATGCCAATTTTTAATTTTATAAAAAAAATTTTTTCATATTTTTTTACGCTTAAAAATGACAATTTTGACAAATTTGATGATTTTCAAACGCAAAAAAATATGAAAAAATTTTTTCCCATGAAACCAAAAATATGCAAACAACAAATTTCAAAGGATTTCACGTCATTACGTTTCGTTATTCGTTTGCATATTTATGAAAAAGCACTAAATACGTCGCCTCCACGGTTTGTTCTTTTTATAAAATCTTTTACATTTCAAGTTATTTCTCATGTTACAAACAATTCAATGACAAAAATATATTAAGACATTTCATTTAGAGAAGCATGAAGAAAATGAGCTTATTGATAAAAAGCTTTGTTCTATGATTCAGTTTTTTTTATCCAAACTGAAGGAATTTCTAAATCGATATGTTCAACTTTATAAAATAAATATTTTTTGTTAATTTTTCAAAAAAACATCATTTTTTGTTGCCAAACCACAACTTTTTTTCAGTTGGCTCAAAAGATCCGATCAATTTGTGCATTTTCACTCCGCCCTGCTGAACACAAGAACAATTTTAGTCGATTCCCAGATTCGCTTTTAAAAAACGAAATAAGTAATTGAAGGATGAATTATTTTTTATAATTTTTAAAATTCAAAGGGTTTGAAACTCAAGTCGAATTAATTTGTTCTTGTACTCCAGATAGTCAATCTACATTTAGAATCTAAATCTTACTCCAAAATTTGAAACAAGAATTTTTCATAGGAGAGTATTTTTAATTGAAATATTCTCTGCAGGAATCACAGTCGTTATTTTTTCTAAACAGGAGACTTTTAAAGACAGTTAAAATTGGAAGTATGTGATAATCCAGAAGGATTCTAGAAGATTTTTGAGGAATCTCACACCTCTACAAGATTTTGTAGAGGTGTGAGATTGTTTGTATTTAGTGTTTTTTCTCTACAAGTTTTTGTAAAAGTCTAGAAAATTCTGGAGAAAAAGTTGCACAAGCTTCTAAAAAATTCTGGAATATTTTAGAAAAAAGTTTCTGGAAAAGTCTAGACAGTACTAACTTTTTTGACTATTTGTCTGGAAAATAGGGGAAAATTTTTTAAAATAGAGCATTTTAGGGAACGAAGAAAAAATAGAGAAAAGAAGAGACAGACTGTGAATCATGCCTGTGAGAAGTTTCAAAATCCAAATATTCTTGAGGTACAATATGAATTAAAACTCATGGTTATCAGCTGCTTTTCCAAGATTGATAATTAAAAAAAAAAAAAAAAAAAAACTGATCATAATTAGATCGAATGAAGCGATATGAGGTGCTTGATTGAAGAATGAAATTTACCCCTCAGTCTCGTCGTCGACGTTAATCAACAAGTCCTCGTGTTCAGCATATCGTTGATATGGATCCTGGGGAGGCTGGTCCCTAAGATGGGCCTTTTTGGCACTGATAGTGTTCACCTCGATGGACCTGACTTGTTGTTCCAACTGCTGAAGAGTATCACTACTATCAATTCTGCTCTCTGCTTGTTTCAGGACCATATCCAGTCTCACAGGACCAGATATACCACCAGAAACTGGAAGTGAAACTGGTCCCGAATTTTTAACCGAAGAGTCGTTCCTCATCGGAAAATACATTTTTCTTTCCACCAGGTCGTGGTCTCTCCTCGTCATGGCTTCAGTCCAAGGAGGCTGGTTGTTCGAGGCTCGAATCGGCAATGGGGATTGGTCAAAATTGGCCGAGGATCTCGACTCAGTGGCGCTGGAAGACCTTGCCAAAATATTTCTCACTGGCCTCTTCTCTACGACTCGAAGGCCTTTTTCACCTTTCACAAGCTCCCACTGCTTGATCTTCTCCAGGGTGGGATTCCTGGAGGGAACTTTCCTCGGATTGGCAAATTGCGGCGAGGTATTTGACGAAGGTCGAAGATCTGGATCCAAGGTCCTCCGGAACATCAGCGGTCGAATTCTATCGTCAGGCTTGATTGTTCGCGCGAACGCGCCCTCACGATCGTTCATTATCTCGCGACCGAGATTGAAAGGCGTTTAGGCTAAGGAAAAAAGCGTGGTCGAATTAGCGAACTTGATTAAATTTTTATGGAAATTATGACTTTTAATAGCGATACTCTAATTTTGTTTGAATAAAACAAAAAATTCCCTGATTCGTACAAAAGTTGTGATTTGGGTGATTAGAGACACTTAATCTGGGAAGAAAGAGTAGAGAAAATAGAAGTGACTTTATCAATTCTCAGATGGGATGTTAATTAGAAAAAATTCTCTGACGAGTTATGTGAAACATTCTTTCAGAGCGGTTCTTGTTTTCCTTGAAGGCGTTAAGCAGTGTTTCATTTGAGTAACTTGTCGCAAATCTCCTAGAGTTGAATTTAAAAATTTACTCGCTCATTTTAACATATTTTTCGAATTTATAAACCTAATGAGAAGAGTTTTTGCCTCTTTCAATTGATAAGACAAATATATTTAATTCATTAAAACTGTTTTTGTAAACTTAAAAAGTGTTTTATTAAATAACGAGATTTGCGACGAGCTGTATGAAAGTTAGACTGACAAGATCAAAAAAAGCAAATGGGGAAAAAACACAAAGGAAGAGAAACATAAGTGGTCTATAAAGAGAAGATGAAATTTGTTAGCCAACTGTGAATCAGTCCATATTTACGTTTTGCGAAGCGAAGTAATATCAAACCGGAAGGATTCCTCTGGCTCGAGGCAAGTATAGAAGCAGCAGAGAAAGAAGCAAAAATGTTTACCCAAAAGATTTACACATCAATGAAGCAGGTGTCCATGGCATTTATGGTTCTTATAAAATTCGAATCTTTAAAGCGTAATTTCCACTTGTTTCTGTCATGATCGTAAACTTTTATGCCTTGTAATCGCTGATCAAAGTAAACGACTATTTGTTATGAACTTTTGCCAGAAATAATTCTGAGAAATTGATGGTATACTGATTTTCTACAATTTATAATTCTAGCCACTGACAAAAAATCGTAAACAAAATATAAAATTTCGTGAATCATTTCCTTTTAGGTAAATTTACCTTGAAGTGATAAATTTATCTTGTAACTCAGACTTACGTGATGCACGTAAGAGTTAGTATCACAAAAAGTGTTTAAAGAAATATTAACAAGGTGAAAGATAAGAATTGCTGCTTCTCAAGATTGAGTTTCTTATTGCACTTGAAACAATAATGAATGTTCACTCGAGACAATCGATATCGGTTGAGTTAAGAAGACAATTCCCTAGTGGAATCCTGACAGGATTTGCACTGACAAGATATATAAATTTTCCATTGATCAATATCGAATTACTAAACTCGAGAGTAGAAAATTTTCTGATATTCCTTATATAACAAATTAAATTTCATTAGGATTTATAAAATGCTTGGAATAATTTCTAATCAATATCATTTTAATTTAAGAAATACAGTCATGGAAAAATTCGAGCAGATGTCTCAAGTGAATTGCGTCGAAACAAGGCGTGTTTTTTCAACAAACACTTGCAGGATTAACGCTCATCAATGACACTGATTACTACCTGAACCGTGACGACAGTGCTAGGACAAAAAAATACATGACACGATTTTTAAACACTTCACCATAAACACTGGCAACATAGAGAGCAAAGCAATTGACAGGTTTTTGGATACTATATCGTGAAAAATTAAAAGCAGGATAGGAAATGTTACGTAGACTCGATACGACGAAGTACTGCAGGGTCCATTTCTCGACGATAAGCCTACCGACTAACTCGACTGTGTTATTCCTTATCAACAGGTAGATACTGATAAGCGATAGCCTACCTACAATTCAATTCAGAATGAGACTAAATTTCAACACTTAATGACAATGAACAATTTTTTTCAAATTAATAAGGCTAAATGTCTCAGTATTCGAAATACAATTTATCTTATTGAAGACGGCATTTAAAAAATAGTACATGGTGATAGATGGAATACTGGAGTCAGCATGGTATTAGAATAAATAAGGATCTTCCTTCTTTTTGTGCTTGCATTAAGAGAGGCAATTTAACCCAATTTAAATTCAATTAAAAAACACGAACAGGAAGACTAATTGACATCTGGAATGTATGGTTTTGGTTTGTGGCATGTCGTTAGAAAATAGGTATCTGAATGAACTTGGGTTTGTGCGTCAGTTCATCAGTTTTATTACGTAAATGCGAATGATGTAACGATTCATGTCCTCTGATATGGTAGACTATACAGATTGTTGAGAATAGTTGCGGAAACTAAAAAGTAAATGCTGTGGGAATTTATAATGTAAATATTGCCAAGATTTACACTGAAAAATATCTGTACTGAACAAATACTAAAAGAATTTTAGAAAAACATCGAGAATTCTAAAAGTAAACTGTGAATTAAAAATGTCAATCATTGGCATGGACAGCAGAAGATTTGCAGCCAAGTTTTCTGAAACGAGAAAAGTATATTTTGGTATCGTTCTTTGCTCTTTTCTTATTTTGCGAAGACTTCGAAATAAAAATCTTCAAGTAAATACCAACCAAGGCCGAAGTGTCACTTTATTTTACCAAGAAATTACAGAAAGAAATTCATAGCTTTTTAGGATAAAGACTTTTTTGAAATATTTACGATTACCTGAAGGCAGGAATTAAGGTTAATTATCAATTTCGCGAGGTGCGTACTTCTTGGATTCTAACTCCAAAAGGAATTATATTAGCCAATGGAAAACAAAAAGAGTGTTCTCCATAATTCAATTTACGTGTTCGTGTTTCTGTTACAAATTTGAATCAGCACTGCAACATTAAGTGACATACAAGTCGGCAGAAGGAATATTTTCAGGTTATACCAGGAAAAGGATGTACTTTGTATCAATTTTTCGAATAATTTCAATCTTCGACAATAACAACTGAAAGTGAGTGAATATCATTTTATGAATTTAAACCAACTAGTTTTTTTTTTTAGAAATCTATTTTTAGACTACTTTCATATTAATTTCAATTTTAATTCAAATTAATATCCTTCATACGAAAATAAATTATTCTGTAAATAAATTACATGAATTGCCATGTGGTAGAAATAAATAATCAAGTGTCTCTAATTATGATACAGGACAGACTTTTTCATCTAGGCAAAATTTATAACGGAAATAAATTTTGAAAATTTGAAAAAAAGTAGGGATCCTTCAAAAGGACTGACTAATTAAAACTGCAAAGAACTTCAATCACAGAAATAGACGAATATAAATTCAACTTTATGAGTGGGAAAATTGGTGCAAATGTATGGATGATTAATGAAAGAGATTTTTTTAGAACTTGAATTTTTAAGTCGTACAAAAATTGTTGTTGGATTCATTCCAAATAATTCTTTAGATACCATAATTAAGAGCATTAATTAAGTATTTATTAGAACAATTTTTTATCTACTGAAATAATATTGATATATTATTATCATTTTACAATAATATTGATCTATTTTTCTTTATTTACTGATACATTCAGAAAATTTATTTACTGATACACTCCGAAAATTTATTTTCTGAGACACTCTCAATCAGAAAACAGTTTTTTTAGATTCAAACAAATTTCTTGTTGGTCTTTTTTGAATTAAACAAATATTTGGTGGATTTCCTTAAAAATTTTGGTTGATTTAACTAAATATAAATATTTTGGTGGATTCAACGAAAGCATTTGCTTCAATCAACAATATATTTTGTAAAATTTTGTTGAGTGAACATTTTTTTTCTGAATGTACATATTTCATATTCAAATATTTCATATTCAAATAAAAGATATCTAAGCTCGAGTAATATTAAAAATGATTACTATTAATTGAAATTATTATAGTTTTTAATCGAATTATGGAAAGTGATTTAAAAAAGTTCCATCTACTCCAAAAATTAATATTATCAAACGTTCATTTTTTAAACATTTTTTTAAGTATTAATTTGTTTGAATTAAAAACGCTATCATCCTGCGATTTCCATCGATGTTTCAAAATTATTTACGCGTGAAACTCAAAATCTACATTTGCTTTCCTCGTTTCTCATAATAAACAAACCAACATAAAAGTGAAAACGAATTCAAACTTCTTTCTTTACAATAATGCAATAAAATAAAACCAACATCAATAAAAAAAAAAGTACAAAAACCAACTCCAATAATCAATAATCTGATTGACGTAGTTTTTTCATCATTATATATTTATGATGTTTTTACCAATAATCAAAATACATATTCTGAAAATAGTATCCATCCAACCGAAAATAATTTTAAAAAATCTCTTTCAACGAAAGATAATTACATTTTTCAATGATTGTCATTATGGGCTCGAATTCGCATCAAATTCCCATCGATGTTTCAAAATTATTTACGCGCGAAATTCAAAATCTACATTTGCTTTCTTCGTTTCTCATAATAAACAAACCAAAATAAAAGTAAAAATGAATTCAATTTCCTTCTTTACAATAATGCAATAAAATAAAACCAACACCAATAAAAAAAAGAAGAAAAAAAACCAAATCCAGTAATAAAAACATTTTGGAAATAGCATCTATCCAACCGGAAACAATTCAAGAAAATCTCTTTAAACGAAAAATAATTACATTTCTCACTGATTGTCATTGGACTCGAATTCTCTGACCAAAAAAGAGCGAACAGAATCGAGCTACGAAGCGTATCGCTTGAAGGTAAGACCCCAAAATCACAGGAGAGCAATGCCACGTTGCGCATTTTTCCACTGACACACTTAATCCCATTGTCACTCTTAAATCACACCAATTTTCATTTTAATTTGTTTTAATTTATGAGTCTTTTCTTGTCAAATGAAAAATGAAGAATTAAATTTCCCGATATCGTTATGTTTAAATATTTTAGGAAAGTATTGGAACATTGAAATACGAGGAGTAGTGGTTTTTAACACGCCAGTGTTTGGGTTCAGCGGTTGGATTCAGGGAGTGGAAATTGGAGATGGTGAAAGAGGAGGGGGTGGTGAACCAAGAAAAGAGGAGATGGAAAGAGTTGATCTCTCCTTCGAGAGAGAAGGTTCGTTGAAACGCAACTACAAATGTAAAGGCAACAGAACGGTGTGTATCTCGCACACAACTGTCCAGTCTCAGCTCTACTCTCTGTGCTCGAAGGCGCTCTTCGGGGACCCCTTTGTGCCCCTCTCAACATTCTGGTTCCCCTTCCCACAATACCATCCGGTCGGTGTGAAACGCGTGGTACTGCTCCGTAGCGGAACGGCCATGTCGTATCAGACCGATAGCCACATGATATAGCCACATCGACCTCAGTGTCAGTAGGAAACGGAGCACACCATAGTGGCCATTTTTCCCCCTTCTTTGTTTTTTTTAATCTCTTTTATTCACAAGTGAGTCATGCACGGTGAAAAATGCTCCACTTTGGTGCGAATCTTCACAGTACGGTGGCAATGACGCGGTTTGATTGTAATAAGAGATTATTTAAATTTCAGGGAATGGACATCACTTTTTGTAAGATTGAATTGAGCTCACCTGAAATCACTTTGAATTCTCATGAATTCGTTTCGAATCACTTTGAATTCACTTGAATTTACTCTCTAAAACTAAATTAAAAATTAGTAAACATTTCTCTTAATAATTGGTAGAAAACTACTAATTTTCAGTCAAATTCTACTAATTCAATTAGTAACGTTATTAATTGAATTATTAACTGTTACTAAATGAAGTAGTAACTAAATGCACTAAAGTAGTTACTAAATGAATTAGTATAATTTGACTAAAAATTAGTTTTTAAAAATTAGTAACCTTACTAATTGATTCAGTAACTGTTACTAAATGAATTGATAGAATACAGGGATCACAGTGGTTGAGTAGGGGAGACCGCGCTACAGTAGATAATGAAACCTACAGTAGATAATCATGAATTAAAAATACTAATGAATGTAAA
>JBAGKK010034987.1:0-10798 GCA_037177015.1 Euceroptres primus
GTCCTGTAGGAAGAAAAAGGAGATCCGACATGACATGGTGGAGGTCCTACTGTACTATTCTTACTTGATTTTATGTCTCTTTCAACTTTCGACCAGCCTGCTTGTGTTCCTATTTCGTGTATCTCTTTTCTATTATTCTTTTCTCCTGATATTTTTATTTTAATTGGTTCCGGATTTACCTTGGGATCAGCCTCGATCGTATATCGAATCTCAAGCAATTCCGGAAGCCACCAATTGTTAATTTCTTAATCCATTTTTAATCCTAATTTCCTAAGCATGTCTGTTTCTATAATACCCTTTGATCTTAACTTTGGTACTATTCTGAATAATATTTCTTTAGTGACATGGCCTATTTTGATAGGAATGAGTACTTGGCCAATGATACTCACTTCCTCGCCATTTGCCACTAACAATCGGTCTGAATCGGGTTTCTCAATTTCATAATTATACAGATTTAATATATTTCAGAAATTTTGCCTATGTATGAGTGTATCGCACCAGTATCGATCAACACCCTATACAAATAAGCTTCAAAATTTACTATAACATGAAATCTCGTTTCGTCCGGCGTATCCAATCCAATAGATTCGGGGTATCCGCCCGAATCTAATTTTTCGGGCGTTTTATTTGAGTTTGAGGATATATTCGCTCTTTTAATCCTTCCTGGCCGTTTCCCTGATTTTCAAAATGCCAGCATTCCTTTTTTGTATGATCTTACCGCAAAAGTAGCATGTAATTTTATTTTGATTTTCCCTAGATTGCTTATGCTCTTTAGAGTTAGAGTTCGCCACATTCTGCGTTTTTGAATGTGCGTTCACACTCTTTTGATTAAAATTAACATTCGCATTTCCGGTATTCTGTTTTTAATTACTAGATTTTTGTTTCGGTGTTTGGTCGCTTACTTGTGCATTTTCTTCGGGCGGAAACGTTTTTGTTGATCCGCCTTCAATAGCTCGCTGATTTTGATTCTGGATATTAAAATAACCTCTCTCTCGTGGGCACATTAATTGTCTCACCATTGAAATTAAGGGGTTATAAGGTGAACGACCGAAGCCTCTGCCTCTGCCGTTTCGAAATCGACCTCTGTAATTTCCTCGACCATTATAACCTCTATTCTATCCAAAATTGTCTTCATTATTTTGATTTTGATTCTGAGTGTTATCGTGTCCACTATTATTCTTACTCTGATTATTTGTTTCATTTTTGTTTAAATCTTTATTTTCTGAAATTTTTAAAACCATTTTGAAACCAAGTTTTGATTAACCAATTTCTGTTCCAAATTCTTTTCCTAAGTTTTCCAATTCTGCAAAGTTTTCAAAATCATTTCTTTTAATATATAATTTATATTCCAATCTTAAGTTTTCATAAGTTCTTCTTAATTCCCATTCTAAACTTCTTTTGCGATGTAATTTTGCGAATAATTTTCTATTTTTTGTTAAAAATGAGTAAATGTCTTGTTTCTGTTTTTGATTACAAAATTTAATTTTATTTCTAATCTCTTCTGAAAATTTTTCATCCATGTAAATTTTAATGAAATCTGTTTTAAAATCTCCTAACGAATTCCAATTGTGTCTCGTGACACGGCATCACTCAAAAGCTTCTTCTGATAATATTGCATCTAAATTTTCGACAATATCAAAATCAGTAATTTGATATCTTCTTTTAAATCCGTACAAGTCATCTAAAAATTGTACGTGGCTATCATCTTTTCTGTTTTTAAATTTAAATGGCCAATTCGACATAATCTGAAACGTGGTTTGAATCATGCCAAACGTAAAATATGCTGCTGTAATATTCGCATTATTTTGGGTTGGGATATTCCTAGGTATATGAGTTGGGATATTCCTGGGTTTGTCTAGAATCTGGTCGTCTACTGTTATCTTGTACGCTGTTATTTTGCGTAAAAGTAGATCTTCTTTTAGATCTACGTGACCCTAAGTCTCTATATTCTCTCTGTTCTTCGTCAGTGTCACTATCATCTACTTGATTTATATTTTCTAATCTTCTTATATTTTCTGAAAGCCTATCACCTGGCCTTGAACCGTACGCGTCGAAACTACGGTCAATGCCCTCTCTATGTTCACTTTCTCTTTCCCGATAACGATTTTCTGGCTCGGGCCACCTGTACTCATTGTCAAATCTTTCCCTATTATTAATTTATCAATCCGGATTTTCCCTGTTTCTATTACTTTCTGATTCTTCTTCTTATTATTATTATTATCTTAACAAATGCACTGCTTGATGTCACTTCGTTCATTATTAATTCTCTGTCTATTATTTTTTTCTTTTTTGACTTCGCGTGTATTTTCGTGTAAATCGAACGAACTATGCGCTCTCGGATTTAATACTAAATTTAGTACTAAATTTTCATGTTGTCTTTCTAACATTCAGCGCTTTTTCCTTAATTCTTCTCTTTCCCTACTTAAAACTTCATCGTAAGCAATCAATCCATCTAATTCGTTTATTACTCGCGTATTCGTATTTAAGAAAGGATCTACTTCGTATGTTTGATTTCTCCTAGGACTATAAATTCTTTCATTTTCGACTAATATTTCTAGAATTGTTCTTGATCTATAATGTCTTTCCCTAAAGTTTACGTCTTCAAACCTATTTTCTCTATCTACCAATCTTCTGCCTTGTTCTAGAATTTGTACTACCTCTGGTAATTCTGCTTCCGAAAGATCAGAATCATTTCCTGCATTTTCCCAATTTCTGAGTCATAGCATGAAATTAGGTCAGTTGCTACGCCAAATTGCGAGTTTGGCGGCAAAAGATTCGATGGCGAATATTTTGAGTCAAATCTCGTACGATTGACTCGGGTGGGGGTACTCCGGTGTACCTGTTGCAGAGAGTTTCCTCTGTCTATGGTTCGATTTATTCTTATTGATCTGTCCACATTTTGTGATAGATTTAGTACACTAAATCGGGTTTCATCATTTTTTGGATTTTCTATCTGTGTTTCAGTTTCACATTTTTCTCTCCTAATTTCACTATCTCTATTTTCTATTTTTCTATTTTGAACCTGATCTGCCATTTTTACTGTTTTAATTTTTCCCGATCTTAGCTTCAGGAATTTTTACATTTTCCTAATTTATTTCTTCTTTTTAAGATTCCTTAAAATTTTTTCTTTTTTTAAATTCTTAACTTTATTAATTTTATAAATTTTTCTTCCTAACAACCGTTAAAAATATCTAATTATTTTGAAGGAGCAAGGGCCCTACTGTTACAATATTTTTTTTAAATGTATAAGGGCCCTTCACGTTACGATATTTTTTAAAAATGTATTCAATTACTTAATGTAAACGTATTAATTCTAAATATAAATTTATTATTTATTTGATAAATTAATATAATCAATAATATAAACTTTGTTTATACATTTAAATATTTACTTATTTATATTTATTATTTATTACATTTTTGAATCATAACATCACAATTAAAATACTGAAATTTTTAACTTTTTAGGGAAAATGTTAGATATTTGTAACCTTAAAAATGCGTGGATTATGATTTTTGAACTATTAATTTGCTAATTCCAAAACTGTAAAAATCTTTAGCATCAGATTTTAATTCTTTATTCCTGGTCACTATTTTACGACAGCCTTAGTCCCGACTAAGTTCTAGGCGAGGACCTTTTCCACGAACTCTGCAATAAAACAGTGGGTCAGGTAAAGAGGATGAAAATTTATAAAAAAATTTGTTTGCAGTTTTGTAATTAGAAGATTGATGTTTGAAAATTCAGATCCTATGGATTTTCACAATTACATGCATATAAAATTTGTTTTAATAAGTTCAAAATTAGAATACGTGTCAAGTATCTCGTAAACGGTAAGAGATAGTGAAAAACGAACATCATTTTTAGAATTTCTAGCAAAGGGATGTACTACATAAATAATAAGAAAGAAATATAAAGAGGTGAAGACTTAAAAGAGAAATATAGTGTTGATGTGTATAAATAATATAAATATTTTGGGAATTGTAAAAGGGGATTAGTGGCGACCCTTAGGCCCCTTAGGGTTTTATGACGCCCCGATCCTTCATCGAAACGAAAGATCTGACTGTAATAAATAATCCTGATAAAGCTGTTCGGGTAGTGGTCTTTTCCTATCCAGCTACCTGAGTACTGTTCCCTCACTACTCGGTTACCTCTCATCCCTATTGTCCGAATAATGAGACTGAAATGAGGAAAATTGCTAAATACAAAAATTTGTAATTCTTCAATTAGCGATTTAAAAATGTGATTTTTCGAATCTATGAATTTTTACGATTCTAGAGATACGTCATTTGTTTTAAAAATTTTTGAATTAGACGAACCATTTTGCTTATTCGTACACAGATCAGTATCCATTCCATTTTCGGTCGGTCGGGAGTAGATACTCGAAATTGGAAATTTGGGAAATCCTGTACAGCGAAAAACCATCTAAGATAATTCACTCGTGTGTAGAAAAAGAACATCATGATTTACATGTTAGAGATATTAGAAATGTTGAAAGAGTTATATACAGGGCCCATAGAAAAGTTTTACCCTCATTTCCTACAGATTTGGATACAACTCATTAAAAATTAGATAAATTAAATGTAAAGACTAAATTTGATGAAGATTTTGTTCTTATAAATGATCCGAAGTCAAATATGATAATTTTCTCGATCGTAAGAAATTTAAAATATTTAGCAACATCAAAGAAATTGCATGTCGACGGGACTTTCAATTATTACACTCATGTTTTCAAACAGCTTTTCAGTTTACATGGTTTTTTTAGCGGGCATTAAATTCATTTAGCTTTCTGCTTGCTGAAAGATAAACGCGAAGCTACATACACAGAATGTTTGGCTAGAATTTGCAAATTATGTGAAGAAAATGACTTTTTCTTGAATTCGGAAGAAATAATTGTTGATTTTTAACGGGGATACATAATGCTGCGAAAAAAGTTTGGCCCAACTTGCAAATTGTCAGATTTGAAATCTAAAGATTTCACTTATCTCAAGCGTAGCATCGAAACACGAAAGTAAAACTTTTCTTTGAATTCTACTTATTACGCATTATTTCGCGTATTAGTTAATCGATACATATCTAAAAGATGACTGTACGTTTCACCGGGAAATTTGGGTCGAAAAAAACCGCAGATTTAACATGAACAGCGAATGCGTGTGAATCTTTCCGTTCTTACTTCAACAATTCCTTTTATCACACGCATCCTTCAATTTTTAAAACTATTTAAATTCTGCTCGAAGTTCAAACAGATACTTATTTCAAATGCAATAGAATTGATTCGCCTTTTCAGTATCAAAATGCCGAATCCAAGAAAAAACATGAATTTGTTAAAAATCAGATTAACGATTACGATCAGAAAAAGATTTCTCGTTTTCATTTTGCGAAGTCGATATCTTTATACTATCGTGTTCACTAAAATACTAAACTAACTTCGCACATCAAGGTAAAATGGAATTTATCTAACTCTTCACAATAAGAATGTTTTACTGCTAGGTAACAAGAAGATATTTTTTTACAATTTTTCCAATTTTAGGGCCAACAAATATTTAAACGTTGAAATAGACCTTTGGTCATTTAAGCACATGAAAAACAAATAAAATAAAAATCATCTGTATCTTCTGTCTCCCTGTTATATTGTTTGTGTCCCTTTTCAGAACATATTTATTAATTTATATATACTTTATAAATCATTAATATTATAAAGATAATAGGAACGTACATTTTTTAAATCTAAATGTATCTTAGCGGAATTATATCATTATTAAAATTATTATTATCATTATCATCTGTTTTTAATAAATTTAATAATAAAATAAAACATATATCTTTTCAAAGATCCATTATCTCCTATTTTCAATTGAAAATATTAAAAGACGGCTGTGACTATTTGTATTTTAAGTAAGTTGAAAAAATTACAAATTACAAATTTAATCTAATTTAAAAATTTCTAAGACAAATGACATATCTTTAGAATCGTAAAAAGTCATAGATTTGAAAAATCGTATTTTTAAATCGCTAATCAAAGAATTACGAATTTGTGTATTTTGCAAGTTTCCTCACTTAAGTCTCATTATTCGGACAATAGGGACCCCTGCTGGGAAGAGTCCGGTGTGCCGGGTGAGCCGAGATCGAGGCGCATGAGGGGTAACCGAATAGTGGGAGCACAGTACTCAGGTAGCTGGATAGGAAAAGACCATGGCCCAGCTGTTCTGAGACCCTTTTTCGTTTAGATTATGTTTAGAAATTGTCTAGAAAGGGGCCAATTCTAGACAATCTTTCCTAGATGATATAGTCTAGAAATTATCTAGATTTTCAGGAGGGTACAATATAATATAAATCACATTGTAACATAATGTGCATCGCATTATAATATAATTTGCATTATATTAAAATATATCATCATCACATTATAATGTAATGTGCATCATATTATTATATAATATGCATTACAGTATAATATAATATGCATTACATTATAGTATAATATGCATCATATTACATGATACAAGCGACGCAAGGGCGATGTTTTGGGTTCGATAAACTAAACATTATAATTATTATAACATTAGAAACATGCATGAAAATTCTTATCACCTTGCCTCACTCGCATCCCGAGCGCTCACAAGAATTGCTGACGCTGCATACGCTACTCCGGTTAAGAATCCAAGCAAGCTGGCCTTGAGGACTAAGAAGATTTTATTTTATTCTAAATTCAGAAATTCTAAAATGAATTATAAATTCAGAAATACCGGAAAAGAGATCGAGGAAATTCTATATCCTCTCTCTTAACATGCTTTCAGGTACTCAGGAAGGTTTTTTAAAAATAATTTGGACACAATTTGCTAAAATAAATATGTATCCAAATCCGGTAATTATAATAATAAATATGTGCCAGAGCGCGAGGGCGCTCAATCGCTATTAGAAATTCAAGGGATGAAAGCAAGGAATGGAAGAATGAGAGAACGTATAATGTGATGCATAAGGAAAGAAAAAGAGGGAGAATGAGAGAACGTATGGAGAGGAACTGCGCGGAGGAAGAACAGAGAGGGCGATAATGCGCGCTGAACCTACTCTCGCCACATACACATGCAAGCTTCATGCCATTGCCTTTATCATTTGCAATGCCTTGCGTCCACTCACACGCACCGCGGAAATAATATGTATGATCCGACTGCTATAACCGCTCGTCAAAATCAGCTTGTCGGTAATTATTTGAATTTCTCTTCTTTTTTGTTCACACGTTCGCTTCTGGTAGCAGAAAAAGCAACAGTAGAAGACAACCCCTTTAGTCCGAAGGGTGAGAGAAACGATCCCATAATTATAAACAGGATTCGCATTTCATATTCGAATCTTGGCAGTTTGGAGCCTCCACGTGCATAGTCATTATATAAATTAAAAGAAGAGACTTTTTGCAGCATTTAATTCTTTTCTTATACAATTTTATTCGACTTCAAAATTTATTTGTTTATAACAAATAGAGCCGTACATAACATTATAATATACTATGTATTATAATATACAATGCAATATGCATTGCAGTACAATATAATATGCATTGTAGTACAATATAAAATGCATTGCAGTACAATATAATATGGATTGCAGTACAATATAATATTCATTGTAGTACAGTATAATATTCATTGCGGTACAGTATAATATGTATTGCAGTACAGTATAATATCCATTGCAGTACAATATAATATGCATTGCAGTGTAATATAATATGCATTGCAGTGTAATGTAATATGCACTGCAGTGTAATATGATATGCATTGCAGTGTAGTATAATTTGCATTACATTATAATATAATTCGCATTACATTACAATATAGTATGCATCGCATTGTAATATAATTTGCATTACATTAAAGTATATTATGCATCACACTATAATATAATTTGCATCCTATTGCAACATAATATGCATCATAACCTAATATGTAACACATTATAATTAAATATACATTATATTATGATGGGGGGAGGTGATGGCGATGGCCTCTAATCCCCCCCCCCTCCCGCTTAACACGCCATTGTGAAGAGGCCTCGCGTGAACCACGCAACTCGAGTTGCGTATACGCCTTGCAGAGCACTGCGTTGCGTCGAGTCTATGTGCCTCAGCCCTGAGGAAGAGCGAAGCGACGGCAGCAAACCAACGTCAGGTAAATTCGGCGCCACATTCAAAACAGATATATTCTCATTCAATGAATTGATAAGTGAAAGACGAAAATTTTTTAAAATTTATATGTTATTGAACAAAGGTTCAGAAACTTATTGCGAAAAGCTGACAACTCAATGAACATCCTAAATATTGCAAAATACAAATGCCGCACGTAAATCAATAAAACTTGATTGAACTTTAATGAAATTTAATAAAAAATATAATATGAAGATATGCATTATGAAAATAATTTGACCCCATCAAAAGTCAAAACTCAAAAACAACCCTTCTATCCGTCAATATAATTGATATGTCCTATTATTATTATTATTATTATTATTATTATTATTATTATTATTATAAATGCAACTTCAAAACGTTCAATCACAAAAAATCGACTCAAAATATCTTGTAGAAGATCAAAATTTATTAAAAATTCTTCAAAAACAACCCTTAGGAAACCATCCTTAATAGATAAAATAACCATATTGCACTTTGACGGTCACCGAAAATTCCACCAACTTTCTAAGGACCCAAACGAATAAGAAGATTCTTCACCAAGACATAACGAGTCACCCTAAATTCCTCAAAATGGTTTTCCATCCCCAAAACTAACCCCTATAAGATTAGTTTTACTATCGTCAAATTGTACTAATAACAGCAAACAACCTAAAAAATATTAAACGCTCCAACTAGGGGTGGTTTCAAATAGAACTTTTCGATAAATGTCAGAGTTGGTGATTTTTTAAATACCAATGTTCACAAAATATTTTCAACTGCATTTCTGACTAGCGACATCACTTTCGGAAACCACCCCTAGGTCAAATTTGAAAACTGGTCGATAATAATGTGGTCTCAGAAATGTTTTTGGGAGTGATATAAATAGTCACAAATGCAAATGAAATTTTTTTTGGACTTTGGCATTTGAAAAATCGCCAAGTTTGGAGCTCATCTACAAATTTTATCTGAAACACTCCCTAGGTTACATTTGAAAACTTGTCGATAATAAGGTGGTCTCATGAATGTTTCGGGAAGTGATTTCAATAGTCAGAAATATAATTGAAAATTTTTGATGGACATTGGTATTTGAAAAATCGCCAAATTTGAAGCTCATCTACAAATTCTGTCTGAAACACACCTTAGGTCACATTTGATGTTAATAATAGAGTGATCTCAGGAAGATTTATGGAAGTGATATCAATAGTCAGAAATGCAATTGAAAATATTTTGGGAACTTTGTATTTGAAAAATCACCAACTCTGACATTTATTTAAATGTTCTATATGAAACCACCCCTAGGTTATATTTGAAAACTTGTCGATAATAGGATGATCTTAAGAATGTTTTTTAAAGTGATTTCAATAGTCAGAATTACAATTGAAAAATTTTTGGGGACTTTGGTATTTGAAAAATCACCAACTCTGAAATTTATCCAAAAGTTTTATAAGAAACCACCCCTAGGTCAAATTTGAAAACTTTTCCATAATAGGATGGTCTTTGGAATATTTCCGAAAGTGATGTCGATAGTAAGAAATGCAATGAAATTTTTTTTTGGGACTTCGGTATTTGAAAAAGTGCTAAGTTTGAAGCTCATCTACAAATTCTGTCAGGAACCACTCCTAGGTGAAATTTGAAAACTTTTCGATAATAGGGTGGTCTCATGAATGTTTCGGGAAGTGATTTCAATAGTCAGAAATGCAATTGAAAATTTTTAAGGGACATTGGTATTTGAAAAATCGCCAAGTCTGAAGCTCATCTACAAATTCTATTTGAAACAGACCCTAGGTCACATTTGATGTTGATAATAGGGCGGTTTCTGAAATATTTCCTGAAGTGATGTCAATAGTCAGAAATACAATTGAAAATATTTTGCAAACTTTGGTATTTGAAAAATTACCAACTCTGACATTTATCTAAATGTTCTATATGAAACCACCCCTAGGTCAAATCTGAAAACTTGTCGATAATAGGGTGGTCTTAAGAATGTTTCCTGAAGTGATGTTAATAGTCAGAATTGCAATCGAAAATTTTTTGGGACTTTGGTATTTGAAAAACCGCCAAGTTTGGAGCTCATTTACAAATTCTGTCAGGAACTACCCCTAGGTGGTTCTTGGTGAAGAATCTTGTTCTTCGTTTTTGGTCCTTAGATAGCTGGTGAGATTTCTGGTGACCATCAAATTTCCTAGGTGGTGCAGGCTGTTCTGTGGATGCTTGGCTTACTGGCGGGTTTTTTCTGAAGATAGATGTTATGCACTGTAGTAGATGAGAATTTTCTGCGGTGTTTCCCATTTGTACAAGTGAAAAAGTTTTGAACTAATCAGCTGAGGGTTGTTTTTAGAGCATTTTTAATAAATTTTCACCCTATCAAGTGCACATGGTGACCTTTCACAAGATATTTTGAATCGAGTTTTCGTGATTTAACATTTTTAAGTAGCTTTTATAATAATAATTGGATTGTCTGACTTGTCAATTATATTATGTTATATTATTTTCAGAATGTATGTATTGATATTATATTTTTTATTAAATTTCATTACAGTTTAATCAAGTTTTATTTATTAATGTTGGAATATTGATGAGGGCAGCACCGCTCGGTGCAACCTCCCTGAGTACGTCTAGCCTGTAAGTGCGCAAGTGCG
>JBAGKK010035008.1:0-10797 GCA_037177015.1 Euceroptres primus
AAATAAACTAAAGTAAATAAACAAGTGTTTTATCATTGTGTAACGCAAACCCCATAGGTTTGACAAGTGACAACGATGTCACAATAAATAATTGATCAGGCTTTACCAACCTGATCTAATCAGCTCAATAACCTCTCGTACAATACCATACATATAAATTCACCCTTGCCTTCTGCTCGGGATGTAACAAAAGTAGGAAATCTTGAGCCACCAAATTGGGTTCCGTGATAATCAAAATATTTTTTTAAGATGTGGTCGGTCATATTGGATTAGGCATTTTGAATTTTAAAACTCTAATTTCAGATTCGTTATCAGCGACCCACAAAACCCTAGGGTAAGTGATTTTGAGTTATAAAAGTGGCATAAAAGTCATGCTTTGAAGTAAATTCGCTAATTCATTAATGGCCTTTGACCCCCCATATCTCTGAAACCAACTCACCTCAAGTTAAAAAATTTTGTGACTAATGTCTCATCATAGAGTATTGTTTGTCGTACAATTCATTTCCAAAATAGTGGCTCCCAAAAGGGGCTATAAAACTCCATTTTTTGCGGTCACTTTTTTTCAAGTGATCCTTTAAAGATTCAATCTGCGTCATAGACAAAAAAAATTAAAAAGCAGTATTTTACTGCGTTAATGTGGTACAAGTGATATCGATTTTAGATATCTAACTGTGTCATCCCTGTCATAGACAAGTCTTTGAATTCATCTTAGGGGATGTTTTACTACCTATTCGAGATAATATCTAGAAATTTAAATTACTAACGCAGCTAAAAAATTTATATTGAAACTTCAGATAAGTGACATCGCCTCCAGATATCTTTCTGAGACATCCTTATCATCAACAAGTCACTAAATTTATTTGGAGGTATGTTAAACTACCCTTCCGATATAAAATTTAGAAATCAAAATTTCTAACTTAACATTGTTGTTAAAAAATTTATATTTAAACATCTAACAAAATTAATGTCGTTTCCGGATATCCTTCGGAGACATCCCTATCACCGATAAGTCTTACAAGTCTTGTTATCCCAGATAGCCCAACAGTTTGCAGCAAGTATGCCTGAAGCTTCCGGCGCAAGGTTCGAAAACTTGCACAGCAAGGTTCAGCCGAGCTTGTCGCAAGGAAGAATATGTCCGTCATGTGGCAATATTGCGAAGAATTCTTGAGGAAACCTTGCACCATTAGCATCCCGCAAATTTGCGAAGTAATATTGAGGGAAGCTTGCATTGAAAGCTTTAGAAAAGCTTACGAAGCTATATTGATGGAATCTCGCACCGCAAGGTTCGGGAAACCTTGCGATGCAATATTAAGGGAACCTTGAACGGGAATGATCCTGTTAGCTTGTGCAACAGTTTTCAGGCAACGTGTTTTTCAGAAATAATCCTGGAAATTTATATTACAGTACTGAATTAGAAGGCAAGTAAAAAATAACTGAATCTGTACTATCAAGGAATTAAGGAGTATGTAATTTAAATAATTATTACCAGTGTTTCGCAGTAACTCGTTACAAGTATCTAAGTTCCTGAAAAAGATGAGTTACTTATATCTTTTGCAGAAACTTAGTTACTTTAAAAAAAGTACCTGTAACTTAACTTAGTTACTAATTTGGCAGTAACTTGTAACTTTAATTTTATAGTTATTTTTGAGTTACTTTGTATTTTTTGTATAATTTCCTTTCAATAACTATTACGCTTTAAACAGAAATTTCAAAAATTGCACGCAATGGAAGAACAAAATATCGCGATCGCGCTTGCGCACTGGGATCAGCCCTTTGAGAAACAGCTACTCTTAAAAATGAATAAGAGATACTATTGAGAAGAGATTTTTGTAATTTTATTTTAAATTAATATATTGTTGTTCACTTGCCAAAAACTATTGCGTACTTTTTATTTTAACTGTCTATCTGTTTAAAAATTTTTTTAATTGGAGGGCGAGTACAATTTAAAGTAACTTTAAAAAGAACTTAAGTTACTTTCTTTAGTAACTTTTTTTAAAAAAGGAACTGCAACTGTAACTAGATACTTTTTATTGCAAAGTATCGTAACTGTAATAATAGAGTTAATAGAGTAACTTATACCCAACACTGTTTATTACTTCTTACACTTTATAAAAAAATATTTGAAAAATAAAATATAAGCTTGCAGGGACATTCGCATTCAAGGTTTCCTTAATATTTCTTTGCAAGGTTTCCCGAACCTTGCAGTACAAGATTCCCTCAATATTACTTACCAAACTTGCGGGAAGCTGACGGTGTAAAGTTTCCTCAAGAATTCTTCGTATTATTGCTACATGACGGACATTTTCTTCCTTGCGGCAAGTTTTTGAATCTTCCGCCGCAAGCTTTAGGCAAACTTGCGGCAAATTGTTTTGCTATTTGGGAGAATTCATTTTACGGGATGATCTAACCATCCCTTCGAGATAATATCCAGAAATCAAAATTGCATGAATTTTAGCATGCTGCTATTTTTTATTTAAGCTTATGCGGAATGATATAGACTCTCCTTTCGTAATAAACTGCCTCCAATTTAAAGCTCCAAGACTGTCTGCTAGACACGTTGTTCCGTTCTATTTACCGTTACCAGATTCAATGATTGGATTCAACTCACCAATTTTTGTTATGTGCAATCATATGAATTTAATACACAAAAGATCTAAAGTGCACTTAGACATGCAAAACATTGGTTATAATCAATTCGTAGGCACCCTTAATAAGTACATATTATCTGAACGCTCTTAGATCGTCCTGTCCGATCTTACCATAAGAATTGCAGCGAAAACTTTACTTTGTGTTATTGGAGTTTAAAATACGATCCTAGTTTCCATAATAGGCTACCTACAATTTACCTATGAATAATTTCAGAGGATGGCATGACGATTATAATGATTATAATGTAGTAATTGAAGTAATTTTCATAAAAGCCTTTAGGTTATTAATAACACTAGGAATAAGGAATTTGTATAAATTTGTAATCAATATCTTTGTTGCCCGATGATGGTTTCGACCAAGGGCATTCATCTCAATAAAAAAATTGTTTAAAATAAAAAATTGCTAACATTTTTGAGCGAATCTGTTGTGTGAAAAATTTTAATTTCAGGATATTGTTTCAAATGGGTAGCACATCATCCCCTAAAATGAATTCAAATACTTCTCGATAATAGGAATGTCTGAGAAAGATATCTGGATGCAATGTCACTCCTTAGAAGTTTCAATATAAATTTTTAGTGACTTATGAATTTAGCGACATATGAATTTAGCGAGTTATGAATTCAAAAAGTTCTCAATGATAAGGATATCTTATCTTAACTAAGTTTTAAAATATTTGACTGTGTTACCCAACGATGAAATGTTCTTACTCTAACTAAATATAACTTGAAGATGTAACGTAGAAGACACGAGGATAGAAGAAATAAATACCAATGTTTTGTAGCAAAATTTATTAAATGTCGCAAGTTCAAAACATAACAACAGTTAACTTACGGTTGATTTGTAGTAAGTAGATTTCGGTAACTTATTCTTATTGATTAAATCTACTTCTAAATAAATTCTAACAACGAAGAGCCTAGCGACTTGTTAGCATAAGCATCAAGGTTAGTAGTCTAAAAAGAATTAACTGGACGATTGATAATATCAGAGAAGTTTCAGATCAGGATGATGATTTTTTTTTTAAATGCGATATCGAAAAGTTTTCAACCGATTTTAAGGTGATTATATTGAAAAAATTATTTTCGTCATCTATCTTGAGCGGTAACAGTTTTTGCTGCGCGCAAACTCGCTCACCACGCCGCCCGAGTGGTAAAAAGTGGTGAGCGAGCGGGCGCGCAGCACAAACCTGTCACCGCTCAAGATAGGCGACTGAAATAATTTTTTCAATATAATCGCCTTAAAATACAAGGTTCAATCTTTAATTTGAGCCGTACTAGAAGTTTATAGAACGTCAGATTCGCACCCTATGTTGTTTTTAAAAAATTGCTAAAAAGGCTAATTTTCTTAAAAACCTGATGTGATGGAGCAAATCTGACACCAGATTCGGATTCAGCAACCCCAAAAACATGTCGGTATGGTCAGCTTGATATTCAGGATAGGAATTCTGATGGTATTGAAGGAATAAGTGGTGCCCAGACATAGCACTTCGCCTGCCAATGTTTTCTCAAGCCATTGAATTCATTAGAGAGGGTATTTAGCAACATATACCTTGGCAGTGTTGAACACGTCTTTCGACCATAAGAGGAGCTCGTCTGAGGAATTAGTTGATTTATTAAACCACTTCAACGTTCTCAGAACGTGAGTTGACGTACGAATATACAAAGTATCATTCGCAATCACTCTCAACTCACTTTCAACCCAAGAAATGAATTTCTCCGATCGGTCTCAAATTTACAAAAAGTTGAGTCCTATTAGCTGGCGCTTCAAAAAAGAAAGATTGATCAGTTTGGTCAAAAACTCGCCGAGGTAGAGGGGCTGAAATTTTTGTACTTTGCGCAAAGAACCCTTATTTCGGATATAAATATCTTTTTACGTATGGCATATAAAAAATTTTGACCCAAACGTTTTCGATAGATTTTTCCCCAATCTTTCAAATGAAATAAAAAAATTTTGCCATCATTTTTGAAAATAAAAAATATTCTTAGTCTTTTTTTTGAAGTTCGACCTTTTTTTTTTCTTTTGCTTTGACTAAAAATAAAGCTTGAGATGTTTACTTTCAGGTCCTTGAATAGCAAAATGTCGTTTTTTGTTGTTTTTGAAAAATTGAATTTTAAGTAATCTAGTAAATTCAAAAAATTTTTCCTATGCGCGAAAAAAATTCAGAAAATTTTTTGCATGTATAGTTTTTGTTAAGAAACAATACTCTAAAAACGGAAATTAAAAAAAAAAATTTTTGTTGATTTTAGAATTTTTTGAAAATTTTCAAAAATGAAATTTTTTGAATTTGGTTAATTGCGCATTCTAATGTACAATTTACATGTAATGTACATAATATAATAAGTATAAATGTTATCTGTACATTGAAAATGCGCAATTAATAAAATTAAAAAAATTTCATTTTTGAAAACTTTCAAAAAATTCTAAAATCAAAATTTTTTTTAAAAATTTTTTTTGTTAGAATATTGTTTCTTATTAAAAACTGTACATGCAAAAAATTTTCCGAATTTTTTTCGCGCATAGGAAATACTGTTCGGGATTTTGTTAAGGGATGTTCAAAGGTTATTTAGGAACTTAGGCAAACTCGAAAATCTAATTTTTTAATACTGTGTTTCAGGCTTGAAAATGGCCGTTTTCGCGGTTTTTCGAACATTAAATTATTTATAACTCGGAAACGGTCAATTTTACAAAAAAAATTACAAGAGACAAAAGTTGTTTAAAATGACCCAAAAAACCTTAGAAAAATGCTTTCGGGTCGAAAAAATCATTTTTTGCAATTAGTTTAAACAAAGTTTGTTTAAACCAATTTTCACCACTTTTTCGCCCGGAAAACTCTCGATCCTTATTCAGGGGCATATTCCGAAGGAGAATATGCAAAAATATCGAATGGGAAAATTTTTTCTTACGAAAGCGCCGTTTTCGCCTTTTCTACTGGTGATGTTGGTGGTTACGCTCTAATCACATGGGCCTATTCTTCTGCCGGCTACGGTGTGACTTGGAAGGAGATTCGCCGCTTCCGAGCGCCACTAGATAAAGTGGGTGCTGAGGAAGGCACATTTACGAGAGAATGATGAAAGGAAGTAAAAAAGTCGGTTTTGCACCATTTACTTCCTTTATTGGATCAACAAAAGATGCTTGGTTGTGAGGCTTGAGAATGCTGAGTCCCGCCGTATTAACGAGCGTCAAGCGAGAGGGCGGGATGAGCTCTCACCGGTTTGGGAGAGCTCGAGGTGGTATGCTGCTCGATGGCTCGACCAGGAAGAGATTGATTTACACTGCGCTCCGTGGCGACTTATATGCCACAGAATCGCGTGCTCGCTTGTCAATGGACTCAATTGTCTGCTGCCTAGTGGAATACAGAGGTACTTTGGCGGTATCGATCGTCAGTTTCGCAGCGTGTGCAACGGGTGACTCGTAAATACATATTAATTAAATGTTTCGCGTAAGAAAAAAAGATTTAAATGATCGGACATTTATACCCGTATCAATGTGACTAACTATTATAGTTTCTTGTAAATAAGGGTGCGCTAATATAGCTGCCTTTTTTCTACCTCTGCAAAATATTGCAAAAAATAAAATTAAAAATCGTAGCGTTTCGTTAATATTAATTTATTTGTATGATTTCAGCCACGATCCACGGGTGAACCAAAAACAAAACCAACTCAATCGAGTGTAAGAGAATTACGTGGTCTCGGTCTATCACCAGATCTCATCATTTGCCGATCTGAAAATCCTATAGGCGATGTTATCAAGGACAAAATTTCAAACTTTTGTCATGTTCCACCCGAACAGGTATGTATGCTTGAAAGTACTTGTAAAGGATTAATAGTGTTCTATTATTGTAGTATAATGTATTCCATTTTCCAATATGGCAATTCCAAACTGGCTGTATACTTGATGCATAAACAATTGTACCTACGGGAGGCCTCGGAGACTTTGACTTTTTCAATCTTTTTTTTAACCTGCGTCTTTTTCGACTTTTTAAAGAAAAATACGACAAATCGATCTCTCTTCGATTTTCATCACTAGTTTGGGTTTGTTAAAAATTTGTTAAAAATTTCGGATATTTCAGAAAGTCTATAATTTTCTTGATAAGTTATCTTTCAATTTTTAATATTTTTATACTTTATCAATTTTTAGAATTTAAAGGAACCCACACAAAAAGTACAGGAAAGGGGGTTTGATCAAATGGCTAGGACTTCGATATTTTTTATATCAAAACTTGATTCTGTGCACAATTTTTTGTCTAACATAGCTTGAATATATCTTTTTAAGTACTTTTCTATGTAAAAAAGTTATTTTCAAGCTCTGCTAAACAAAAAACTGTCCATAGAATCGGCTTCTGATATTTGTAAAACTTTTAAACTTAAAAAATTTTTAAACTCAAATTTTTTTCTTCATGATTGGAAAATTATGAATAACTTCAGAAATATTCAACATTTTCTAATGTTCTTGGCCTCATTTTAAAGCTAAAATAATATCGTTTTCCATACAACTCTAAACCATTTTTCTTTAACCAAAAATTATCTAAAATCATACGTTAAAACTTCCGTTGAACTTTGTTTAATTGCGTTGAAATTTGGTAAGTTTGATAGAATTCACTTATTTTCTGTTCAATTTTCTTAACTTCCGTTGAATTTGATTAAATTTGAATCCTGTTAAATTACATTAAATTCTATTAATTTTCTAGCTGAAAACTCCTGCACAGGACTCTTCACGGGAACCTGTACAGGATCCTTCAAAGGTTCCTGAGTTAATTTTAAAAAGTTTTTTTTTTCCTGTACAGAATCCTTCAAAGATCTCTGTGTATGCGTGTGTGTTAGGGTGGTCCAAAAAAGGCTTCTTTTGAAAAGTTAAATCACTTTTCGATTTTTTTCAAAATTTAGGACAAATAATGAAGTTTGTTCCTTGGGAGAACTACATCAAATGATTTTAAGTGCTGCCTCAAAAATTTTTAAGTTTAAAACATGAAAAAGGGCAAAAAATTTTCTTCTACTTTAAAGTAATTTTTTTATTCGTAGCAACAAGTGAATGCAAAAGTGTTTACACTATCATTAGTAAATCTTTTAGAGATACACGGAAAAAATTTGTACCTGAAAAAATACTGAACTTTGTTCAGAACTCTTGGATACCGGGGCAAGTTTTGTAAATTTTATGAACATTATTGTCAGAGATATTAGTAGATAGATACCTAAAGTTTAGCAAATAAATACTTGATGTTTTCCTGAACTGTACCGGAAAATTTAAAACAAAGTCGTTGAAGAAAAAAACTAGATAACAGAGTTACCATTCAACGCTGTGCTGAAAATTCGCAACACCGAGGAACCGAACTTGCGACGACAACCCAAGGCCCTTACCTTTTGACAAGCCCAGCGCTCGAAGCATCGCAGCCAACGTAGCGTATAAAGTATTTTGATTTTGTGAAGTATATGTGAAATAATCGTTCATCTACCTCAACGGCTAACGTCACACACATTACTTTTCCATAACAGTTCAGGAAAACGTAAAGATCAAACTGCAAATGATTCTGAAAAATGCATGAATTCTTCATGAAAAGTTTTGTAAATTTTACTGAAATTTTTTCTCCGATACTGATTTTTAAAAATTATTGGAAGTACAGGAATTTCTTCAGAAATTTATGAATTTTTTCTTTAAAACTTATGGAAGATCTACAGACCTTTCTTTCGTATCCAAGATCCTTGAACTATTTCAGTAAATTTTCAGGAATGATTTTTTTCCTTGTATGTGAAAAAACTTGAATAATTTTTTTATTTAAATTTGTGATGTCTATAGACAATTGAAAATTATAGTCTTTTTGTCAATAGTTAGAGATTTCTATTTGCCATAATTTTTTAAAACAATATTGCTAGCAAACTTTGTTCCTGGGATGTTCATATACTAAGAAAAAATTAAAATGTCATTTTCTTAAATGTTAAGAAAATTACCCCGAAAACTCGTCTTTTTATATATTTTTGTTATAAAATTGAAGTTTTTCACCTCTTAAAGGTCGAAAAAATTTTAAAAAATTTTTTAGCTATATTTTTAGATTGTAATACATGTCGTGCAAGGTTTCTGCAATTTTGAGATCAATAGATAAAACTCTTCTTTAAATATCGCTATTATAAAATCGAAAAAATGTTTTTCATAACGTTAAAAGCTCCTTTTTTCAAACAAGTTGATCGAGCATTAATTACGGACATAAAACTTTTGAAGTACAAGGTTTTAGTTTTATTTTAATCTCTTTTCAAAATATTCAGAAGTCGGAACTATTCTCTTGGCGCTGCTTTCCCGGCCTGCTGGGAGCTGAGTCGCGAATATTTGGGGTCCCTCATCCGCGACCTAGCGGGGTAGGTTGTACCAATACTGTGTAGGAAACAAAAGAGAAAGAAACACAAGAGAGTTAACACAGATAATACGAGTAATATATTTATTAAAGACTTAGGGCTATAGTACAAGAATACACAAAACCGATAATACCCTCAATGGTTCGCAAGCTAGACTCTAGATACTTTCGGAACTCATGCACTATAGATGCATTTATATTTAGTTATACTCTTTCAAAAACTCATCAATCATTGCGATCGTATAGCTAATATTCTCTTCGGAAGTGGGATTGGGATCGGGTTCAGGACTCGCAGTAACCGATGGAGTATCCGACCCCAAGTTTACATATTAAATGCTTGATAGTGCTCTAAAAACACATAATTAGCGTAGCTTTGATTATCGATGTCAGAAATCTCGGCTGGACCCTGCTCAAGGAGAGATAGATCAGGGAGGATGTATCTCACTCTTAGGCGGGCTAGTATATTCGGTGATTGATCGATGATCGTCGAGGGCTTGATCGCCGGTGAGTTATTTGGGACTTCATGAGGCGGTTGATTCTCCTCGTTAACTCCTATGGGGTTCCACACTGATCCGGTACTGCGCGAACTGAAGGCTTCCTCACGAAGGACCTCCGCGGTGTCGTGGGATATTTTTCCCGATCTTTCAAGATGATTATTTAAGTTTCATGCGAAAAGCCTATTAAAGATTAAGTTATCGTTATTTAGATATATTACAAAATACACGTTGTAGCGCAAATCGACCCGATGGGTTCTACTTTCTCATTCTTCGAACTTTATTCTAAAAGACAAGCTACTATGCTTTCGACTATCTCTGACGCAACCCCAGATGACTGGGGATTTTACAAAGTTAATCCCTACGCTCCAGACAGCTGGAGAAGAGTGACACTCCAAGAGATTGGAGGTTAGTTTGACTCCAGAGGGCTGGAGGTTTTGATCGCTAGAAGGCTGGCGCGTTTCTGCCTGGAGAGCGCTGTCTTTCTTCTTCTTGTTTTTTGTGGGATCTTGCAAAGCAAATTTCCAAATATCCACCCGATGTCACTGTCGGGTCTTCATATATTACCTATAGAGCCATGGAATCCGTAATCTAACGTATATATCCAAATAAGTTTCTTCACAGTTCCTTTATAGTCCAAAGCCAAGCTCCATCTTTAATTTCGGGGTTATGAAAATCAAAATTAGCTTGGTAGGTCCGTGAATGTGCAAGCTGCAAGCGTATAACCAAGCAAAGTGACCACCGTCACCGCAGACATCCCATTCCACCACACCTTTCGAGTCGATTTGAGCTGAGTTTCAAGCGACAGTACACTCGTGTTGTAGACTTATTACTTTCTCTCTTAGTAGTTAACGTGATCGTTACACACTTATTTTCAAAAAATTTGACATGAAAGAAATTTTTTTAAACCGCATACGTGTTGAGCGCACTTTTTCGTGTCAAATAGCGTCATTGAAAAAAGGTGTAATTAATATCTTTAAAAAATATTATCTTACGATGCAAAAACCATCGTTCTGTTTTGTAATTATTTTCTGTGTGTATTTATATAATTATTTGTTTTTTTGGTAGTGAAATGTTATAAAAAGATATATATACAAAATATATATCTATATATATTTTATCTATCTATATATATCTATATATATCTATCTATCTATATATCTATATATCTATCTATCTATCTATCTATCTATCTATCTATATATATATCTATATATATCTATCTATCTATATATCTATATATCTATCTATATATCTATCTATCTATCTATCTATCTATCTATCTATCTATCTATCTATCTATCTATCTATCTATCT
>JBAGKK010035017.1:0-29285 GCA_037177015.1 Euceroptres primus
AGTCAACATCTATTCGAAGATAACGCAAAAAGCACAGATTGATGAAGAATCCACGAGATCATGCAATCCTCTGCTTTGTAGATCATCAATCGTCTCTAGCTTAATACCTCGGTTGGTCCAGTCCTGTTCATAGAATTTCAAACAATGAATCTCAAGCCGCAACTTTTATATTCTTCATAATTTTGCGTTATGATCTTTCATTTTCGAGGAAAGTTTATTTTCCTGTGAAAACCAAATTCACGATGAGCGACTTCTAAATATTATCCGATTTATTTCTCTTTCCAGGAGGTTCATTTTTGAACCAAAAGGAACAAAAAAATCGATGATGCAAGTCGAGATTTGGATTTCCTTTTTTTTTGAACACCCCTAATATATATATATATATATATATATATATATATATGTCAATCATTTACTATATTAATTATTATAATTATGCAATTAAATAATTATGGATTGATAAAATAATAATTAATGTTTGTTATTTCTAATTTTATAAATTTATTTTTATTTCTTATTATATGTATAATAAAATATGCAAATATTTTATTTATTTCATTTCATAATTATTGTGAATAATTTTTTCAAAATATTTTACAATTTTCGGTTTTTATGTAAGTTATTATGTGGCCTTTGTATATATTAGATACTTACGGCCCACAGTGGGGCAAAATTACGAAAAAATGTTTAAAATACGATTCCGGCTACAATTTTTACCCTATTTGAAATTTTCTTTTGCAAATTTAAGCTAACTAAATTCTTAAGAGATCCCTCGAGGCCGATTTAAAAAAAAATTATTGTTTACTTTATTTATACACAAGGTTGGCAAAAATCGTAAAATTTAAGATACTGTTACTATAATAACACGCAATTAATTCATAATGATTGATATTAGTTTTCAATCAATAAACAAACATTAGTAAAAAATAACCTTATAATTGATTAGAAATTAATAAATTGTTATTAACAATTGTACTTTTATAAACAATGGTACGTGATTTTTGAGTGGTTTTGGATATTTCTTAAGCGATTTTCGTTTTTAATTCAATTTAAAGTAACATAAAAACATATGAAGACAAAACGGAATATATTTCTGATTGTTATAAACAAATTTTATAAACAAATGCGCAGTTTGAGCAATTTTTGTGTATTTAAGGTACTTTTTTTTAAAAATGCCTTGTTTGACTTGGGAGTGATGTTGCAATAAACTATGTTGCAATTTCATGACAATTTTGTGATTGTTATAAACAAGTTTTATAAACAAATGTACAGTTTGAGCAATTTTTAAGAGTTTCAATTACTTTTTTTTAACGTACTTTTTAGTCTTTATAGTGATACTTTTGCAAACTATCTTGTCATTTCATGACAAACGTCATTGTTATAAACAAATTTCATAAACAAATGCGCAGTTTGAACAATTTTTTAGTGTTTGAGGTCCTTTTTTTTTAAATGTGCTTTGTTTAACGTGGCACTGATGTTTCATTAAACTATATTGTCATTTCATAACAATTTTGTGATTGTTATAAACAAATTTTATAAGCAAATGCACAGTTTGAGCAATTTGTAAGAGTTTCAGTTACTTTTTTTTAAACGTACTTTGTTTGTCTTGCTAGTGATACTTTTCTTAATTATATTGTCATTTCATGACAAATGTGATTGTTAGAAACAAATTTTATAAATAAATGCGCAGTTTGAGTAATTTTTGAGTGTTTGAGGTACTTTTCTCTTTAAACGTGCTTTGTTGGGCTTACCAATATTACACTAATACAGTTTGGTGTTATTATAGGTTAAATATCAAAAGGATCTTAGTTTTTTTAAAGCAATAGTTCCTGAGCTTCTGGGTCTAGTTTCGATCCTGATTTTGTTGCGAGATTTCTTTCACTAGCTATGACTGGATCAGATGAGATAAACAATTTAAGAGTCAAGTCTTTGTTAGTGACAACTCGATCGAATTTTCTGATATGTAAGTCTTTGATGCGACGAACATCTTTATTTCGTGCTTCTTGCGCTTCTTCAATCAGTTGATCTCGCAACGAAATCAGGATCGAATCTAGACCCAGAAGCTCAGGAACTATTAGTTAAAGAAAACTAAGATCTTTGAAATATTTATCCTATAATAACACCGAACTGTGTTAATGTAATATTGGTAAGCCCAACAAAGCACGTTTAAAAAAAAGTACCTGAAACACGCAAAAATTGCTCAATCTGTGCATTTATTTATAAAATTTGTTTATAACAATCACAAAATTGTTATCAAATGACAATATAGTTTACTGAAACATCGCTGCCACCTCAAACAAAGCTCATTAAAAAAAAAGTACTTCAAACACTAAAAAATTTGTCATGAAATGACAATATAGTTTACAAACCAAAAAGGCTAACAAAGTACGTTAAAAAAAAGTAACTGAAACTCTTAAAAATTGTTCAAACTGTGCATTTAATTATGAAATTTGTTTATAACAATCACAAAAATGTCATGAAATTGCAACATAGTTTATTGCAACATCACTACCAAGTCAAACAAAGCACTTTAAAAAAAAATTACTTCAAACACTCAAAAATTGCTCAAACTGCGCATTTGTTTATAAAATTTGTTTATACCAATAAAAAATATATTTCGTTTTGTCTTCATATGTTTTTATGTTACTTTAAATTGGATTAAAAACGAAAATCGCTTCATAAATATCCAAAACCACTCAAAAATCACCAACTTCGGGACGGGGCAAGTGTCGGATTCGCAACCCGACCCGAAAACCCGAATAGTGACAAGCAGAAAAAACAATTAACAGTTCCCTATAAAAAAGTATACAAGTGAATTTAGAAGCACTTTTCCGCGTTGTTTCGCACATGCGTGGTACAAAAAACGAAGTTTTTCACATCGCCGAGCATGCGCCGAGTACTCAAACTTCGTTTCTTATACCATGCACAATAGAGGGGTCCAAAAATGTACTGCCAAAATTTTTCTTTGAATTTTTATGCTCTCAACCCCCAGATTTCTTTGGCTCCAAAAAAGTAAAGTCATATTTTTTTTAATCAATTGATATTCAGAGGTGGCTCAAAGTCCATAAAGTTTTATGTGTATTTCCCATGTGAAAAAAGACATTTTTGTAAATTTGCGATAGAATCATTAATATTAGATGTTTCCTACATTTACTTGCACACTTTTTTCGAGAATTAATCGCTGAATGTGAATTATTCATTCCTTTTTGAATTCAACCCCCATAAACCACTTTTATAGGGCACCAACAGCCCCATAAATGCAAAAATTATATATCCAGTATTTTTGGCATTTATTCTTATTTTTTTGAAGTTTTTCTCACAAATTGTTTTTAATACGTAAGGCATTACTTTTTAAACTTTTTTTTATGCTCTCAAATTGTTTAAGCAAGTTATTATTGTTTTCAACTATCTTCTCTTAGAATAGTGCTAGAAAATGTCGGTTTTTTTACAGACTTCAACTTTTCTTTCACTCTCTAGTCATAATAAGATAATAGTTATTGAAAATTAATAGAAGTTATCATTTAAACAATTAATTGTTGTCTATAGCGATCTTATTCACAAAAGTAATTGTTTAAATATTTATTTGTTGTATATAATGATCCTCTCTTAGAATAAAGCTAGAAAATTGCGCTTTTTCTACATTCTACAACGTTACTTCGACTTTCTAATTATGGAAATAATAATTGATAAAAATTAACAAAAATAATTGTTCAATAAATTTCTTATTGTTTTTAACAATTTTTCTCAAAATAACGATAGAAAATAGCGATTTTTTCTACATTCTTCAACTTTTCTTCCACTCTTTAGTTATTAACAAATAATAACCAATAAACATCGACACAAAATCATTTTTCAAACTGTTAGATATTATTGGCTATTATTATATCTTATGAAGCAATAATCCAGGAACTTGCGGTTTTCTGTAAAATTTGGAACTTTTCTTGGGGTTTTTAGTTATAAACAAATAATAAATAAACACCAAACAGAAGCATTATTAGAAAGTATTCTATTATTTTTTTGTAAATTAAGTATCATATAACAATGATTCTTGTAGATATTCAATTATTTGATTGTTCACAACTAAAAAGCCGAAAAAAAGTTCAAAATTTTAGAAAAAATCTCAAGTTCCTGGATTATTTATGAAAAAATATAATAACAGAGAATAATATATAGTTTGAAAAATAATTTTTGTGGCTGTTTAATGGTTTTTATTTGTTGATAACTAAAGAGTCAAAGAAAAGTTGAAGAAAGTAGAAAAAATCGCAATTTTCTATTTTTATCTTAAGAGAAGATTAATTAATTATTTAAACAATTACTGCCGTTAATTTTCAAACATTATTATATCATTCTAACCAGCGAGTCGAAAAAAATTGAAGCATGTAGAAAAAACCACAATTTTCTAGGTTTAGTCTAAGAGAAGATCGTTATAAATAATAAATGATTGTTTAAACAATTAGTTTTGTTAATTTTCAATAAGTATTATCTCATTCTAACTAGAGAGTCAAAAAGAAGTTGAAGAATATAGAAAAACCCGCACTTTTGTAGCTTTATACTAAGAGAATACCGTAATTAATTGCTTAGACAATGATTTTTGTTAATTTTCAATAACTAATTGTTTAAACAATTACTTTTGTTAATTTTAAATATTTGTTGTCTGATTGTAACTAGAAAATCGAAGAAAAGTGGAAGAATGTAAAAAAACCGCAAGTTTCTAGCTTTTTTAAAAAAAAAAATAGTTATAAACAATAATCAATTGTTTATACAATTTTTAAAATAATAAAATATGTTTAAAAAGTTATATCTTATGTATTTAAAACAATTTGTAGAAAAAACTGAAAAAAAGATTAAGTGCCAAGAATATGCGGAACCTCATTTTTGCACTTATGAGTTTTTTTTGGAACACTATAAAAGTTGTTTATGGGGGTTGAATATAAAAAGTAATTATTGATTCGTATTTAGCGATTAATTGTCAAGAAAAGTTTGTAAGAAAATGTTAGAAAATTTGATATTAAGGATTCTATTGCAAATTTACAGGAAATTCTTTTTCCTAATGGGAAATTCACGTAAAACTTTATGGACTTTAATTACCTCTAAAAAATACGGGATTACTTATTTTGGGATGGGGGCGGGTGTGGTGAAAGCAAGAAAATTCAAAAACAAATTTGGACCACCCTACGGCACATGCGCAACGACGTCGGAATGTAACGTTCCCACGTCGCTTCAGAATTGACAACTTTTTGTATGCTAAACATATGTACGTCGAACGTCGCACAGTGGTCTGGATTAGAAATTTACTATTCAAAATCACCTCCAGCCTACAATTCTTAACCCATTTTTAATTTTCTTTTATGGAAATGATCAGCAATAGTTTCACAAGAGCGTCCATGGATTAGATTTTTCAATTTTTATCATTTTCTATTTTTCATGAGACTTTTTTAAATTATTTTTTATCTTTAAATAAATAACTCCATTAATCCCATTCTCGATGAAAATGTATTTCGAAGTATCTAGAGAATGTAAATAATTGACAGGATATCGAATCTAATTGTTATAAATAAATTATATTAACAAAAATGTCAGCATCATGGATTGTTTGCTATTTGTAAGTTGAAATTGCTTGATTTTATCGACAAGGTGATACTTGATCATGAAAATTTGTATCTGATATAATTTGTTTATTTTATAAACAAATTATATAAAAAATGCATAGTTTGGTCATTTATAGACAGAAAGTAATCATTTTTCTTTCTTATAGCCTTTAAATTATATATGTGGTGATGTTTAGTGATGAAAACTTGTCATTCGATATTACTTGGTTATTAATTAAACAAATATTATAAACAAATGCATAGTTTGGCCATTTATAGACAGAAAGTAATATTTTTTTATTATTGCCTTCAAATCATATCAGTGGTTACTTTTTGTGATAATTCAGAAGAATTAGCTTCCAATTTGTACTTGCCAATCATTTTAATAACTTCAGGATCCATTTTAACATCATTCTTGCTTAATTTCTGCCTTAAAGAAGCAAAAAATAGATCAGACGACACTAGGAGCTTTTGTATTAAATCTTCATTGATCAAAAGTCAAAAGCCCTTTCGTGTGTTGAATTCTCTGAACCGTTTGAAATCCTTATTACGTGCTTCAGCAGCTTCTTTTGAATACTGTCCGATTGGAAGTAAAAAATTCTGCACAACCGTTGCTTCATGTAACAACATTTTGTGTACTGTTGGTACTTTGCTTACTATACTTGCTAAAAACATTAGGGGAAATTTTGTGCTAGTTGTCAACTTTTGCAAAATTTGAGAAAATATCATAGTTAATTCTTTATCGACTCCTGCTATTTCAGCAGCTAGATCAGGATCCACGAAAAGTCTTCTGATGGTGTTATCACTGTTCGAGTCACGAGTTCCATGCCTTGATTGATCTACGATCAAACCAGTTCTTTCTTTCAATTCCTTACATATTCAAGTATGAGAAGCATCCTTTAATTTCTTTCCTCATCTGTCACAGCAAACTGTTTCTTAAAGCCTAAACGACAACCCATGTGTATTATACATTCAAAAGATCGTATCTTAGTATATAAAGGAGAAATATCGCATTCCAAGTTGGTGATAATCTCTTCTTTTCGCGTTACGTGATCAAGTTTGTTCATTTTACTTAGCTAAACTCCAAAAATGTAGCAGCTTGCCGATAAAGGTGTACCAGAGAGTGCTTGACAGACTTTTTGTCATTTCCTTTTTTTCTTAGCGAATATAAATGCTATTGGTATGCATCGTCTGGGAGACCCAGGATGAGAATTAGTCTAAATAACTGTCGATTTTTTGCTCACTTTCAGGCATAATGATACCATCGATATTGCAAACACAGTCGCGTCAGATGGTCTTTGAAAGGTAGTGTTATTGAGTGATCGATTAGAGACTGAAGGTTGACGCGCGATCCTGTTTCTGTTATATGGACCTGCGACGGATAACATTCTTATTTGCTTCTGGAACTTGATAATACGCAGGATAGATATCAGAATTTCGCGTTTTGGCCTGAAATTGAATGACATTGTATTGATACTTGTATAACTTGGCATCGTGAATTAAAGCTAAAGCTACTTCTGCAGAGTACCAATCTACTTTATTTCCTGCATTTTTAACAGCATTATCTGAATCATCACTGGTATCGTTTAGCAGAGATACAATTGCATTAGCAATTTTCGTTTTTTCAGTAGTTTTCAATATTCGGAGAAATGCTTCTTAAATCTCAATTGTCGAATAACTTTCCCCCATGGTCATCAATCTGCGTCTCTTTGTCGCAGCCGAAATTTCATTAAAGCATTCCGTACTCAATCTTCCTCCAGAACTCCTTTTCAACTCTGGAAAGTCTACAAAGAAATCTGAACTTAGCCTCTTCGCAAACTTTATTTCAAATTTGCTTTTAATAGAAAAAGGTGGCATCCCCTTCTGATAGGAATGTAAGTAAGTGTCTGATTAGGAATCTGCCAACTATGTCCAGGCGATCATCATCCAGGCTGTATTTCGCTTGCAAATAATTAAACAACTTTTTCGTGCCTTTAATGTCATTTTCAAAAAGAAAGTCGAAAATAACTCTCTTGAAATTTCAAAAAGAGTCCATTTTGTAAATATTATTTATTAAGAATTAATAAATAATATTAAAATAATAATAATGCTAATAATAATTATTATTATTATGCAGCTGGCCTAAAAGGCCAACTGCACCTCCAAGTGACAGGGGTCGGGAAACGCTTGGAGACCACCACTCTGTAGGCAGACGCAGCTCTGGCAAACCCATGAAGAATGGAGAGTATACAAAATATATTTAGTCGCTGGTCGCTGCCCGAGGATCGTCAGGGCCCCCCTAGTGCCACCGCTGGGGGTGATCTGCGTGATGGGCAGGCAGATCTCACCGCGATACCTGAAAGGGCTACTGTCCAGCCCTTTGGTATAAATACCTGCCCTTTTGGTATAAATACCTTACGTGTGTGCATGGATTCTTGGTTCAGGGCTATGATACCATACTTGAACACCCAGATTTGACTCACGGAGTTACAAGGATCTGGTAACGGTCGATAGTGTTACGGTGAAGTAGGCGCAAAAACATCAGCACAACCTACACAACGACTACAAACAAGCCTTTGCCTTCGGTAGGCCAAGATGACTTACATTACGACCGGCATTTTCCAGGGAGATTCATTCAGTGCACTGTGATTCTGCTCAGAGTTAAATCCACATAGTAGGACACTAGTCCTATGGGTACAACGTAAAGAAAGGTAGAGGTAGATACGATCTCACCCACCTTTTCTATATGGATGACCTGAAATTTTTCACCGGCTTGAGACAAAAACTGCAGAAATTACTTGACATCTTATTGCAGTTCTCAAATGACATCCATATGGACAATCAGGCTAGACAAGTGCAGGAAACTGCACTCAGAAAGAGAAGCAGTGAACGCAATGTTGGGGCTTGACGATAAGGCGCTCATTGAGATCATGACGGAGGAAGAGTCGTATACATATCTAGGTGTTCTTCAGCTGTTTAGACCCTGTCGCACCGATGTTAAGGATGCATTTACGACAACCTTCGTCAAGCGCTTGAAAGCCATTTTGGAAACTGACCTAAACTCGGCCAATAAGATTAGGACCATCAACACATACGCGATTCCGCTTCTCACATACTCTTTTGGGCTCATCAAGTGGTCAAACACCGACCTAGAAAATATAAGCAGAATCATCCGCGTGGAAATGACAAAGCACAGAATGTTCCATAGAATTTCAGCAAGTAAGAGGATAGTCCTACCGCGTTGCTCCGGGGGCAGAGGCTTTCTGGATGTGCGTCAATTGCGTGCATCGCAGATCACACAGTTAACCACGTATTTTATCAGCAAGCGTGACATCCCACTCTATGATATTATCTGTAAAGAAGATACCAACTATACGCCTCTCAATGTCACTGATCCGAATGACGCTAACATCCTAGCTCCCGCTCCAGAGCAAATTGCAATACAATGCAACGTGGACAGTGAGGCGCACAACCTGTGGCTACGAAAAGGTGAACTCTTTCCGGAAACGGAAGGGTTTGTCGTGACTATCCAGGACAAAGTAATCGGCACCATGAATTACCAAATGCATATTCGCCGCCTTGAAATGGACGATCGGTGTCGGCTGTGTGGTGGTTCGAATGAATCCATCAAGCACATCATTGATGGCCACAGCAGGTTACCTCGGCAAGAGTATACTCGTAGATACAATGATGTAGCTGGGATCATTCACCAGCAGATTGCCTTGAATCTGGGACTCATTCAGGAGTGGACCACACTGTTGTTCATAATAGGCCGGATGTTGTGGTGCTTGATAAATGGTTGCAATATGTCCAAATCATCGACGAGACGGTTCCCCTTGACACGAACATCCAAGAAGGCTATAGAACCAAGATGCAAAAGTATAGTTAAGTGTATGCTAGCTGCAACACAAAAAGCGGTTCTACTAAACACCTGCCGCATAGTCCGACGTGTTTCGGATTGCCAAGAAGAAAGCGGCTAGACTCTTTTTGGGCTGGAATGGAAGAACATTCCCGAAAAGAAAAAGAAAAAATGAGATTCCATTTTTCGTTTTTAAACTTTTAACTGTTGTCTTATTTAACTTTTGCGACCATAATTTGATTTTAACTTGTTTTTGTGGTGAATGTAGTATGTTGTCCTTTGTGTTTAGAAAATTTAAAGTGCTGACTGGCCGTTGTACTTGACTTAGTCCGTACTAGCGGCCTTACGACCAGGTCCCTTCAGAGCCCGTGATAAATTAAAAATAAAATATAATAATAATAATAATAATAAATGCGAGGCGCCAGAATCACCTGAAGGATATAGGAGTTAAATGGGTGCTAGCTGGCAGTTGTACTTGACTTAGTCCGTACTAGCGGCCTTACGACCAGGTCCCGTCAGGACCTGTGATAAATTTAAACTAAAACGTAATAGTAATAAGAAGAAGAAAGTACAAACCTGCCTAGGACGAAGTTAAAATAAGCCGAAGCTAGATCGCATAAATTCGATCTCTTGCAATAAATATCTTTTGTATAAAAAAATGATAACTCTTGTAAGAATTATAACCTTTTAGCGGCAGAATCTGAACTAACAGTTAGTGGCGGTGTATTTCAAAATACTTAAAGAACTAAAAAGTAGTTTTAAAACGACATTTATTTAAGTCACCCTCAACGATATTTACGTAAACCATTACTCTACTTTGAACTCATATTCGTTTATAAAATTTGATAGTAAAATAAACAAATAATATTGAATGGCAAGTCTTTATCATTCAACATCACCACTTATATCATTTGAAAGCGATAAGAAAGAAAAACGATTACTTTCTGCCCATAAATGTCTAAACCATGCATTTGTTTATATAATTTGTTTATAAAATAAACAAATTATATCAGACAACAAATTTTCCTAGGCAAGTATCATCTTGTCGATAAAATCAAGTAATTTCAACTTACAAATGTACTTTGCAAGCAAACAATCCATGATTTAACTTTTTTGTTAATATCATTTGTTTATAACAACCAGATTCGATATCCTGTTAATTATTTATATTCTTTGGATACTTTGATATTAAGTTTCATCAAAAATGGGATTCATTGAGTTATTTAGTTACAGATAAAAAATAATAATTGCAAAAAGTCTCATTTTTTCTCTTTGTTTATTTATATAAATAAAAATTTTCAAAAAATTTTAAAAACCACGTTCTTAAATGAACTAAAAAGTATAAAATAATTCATCCTAGTCGAATGTAGTTTTATAACGCCATGCAAATTCATAATCTCATAAACGTTACTAGAAAAATTATTCTCTCCAAGAAACGTGGGGCACCTGCAATACAATTTTAGTGCATGAATAGTTTGTCTAAGCTGGTCTTATGAATAATTTAAATGATGCATACTCTTACAGTTATTACTTATATCTATTGCAGGCGCCCTACGTTTTTCGTGGGGAATATTTTTTCTAGTGAAGTTTATGAGATTATGTATTTGCATGGGGTTATAAAACTGCATTCGACTAGGATGAATTATTTTATACTTTTTAGTTAATTTAAAAACGTGGTTTTAAAAATTTTTTTAAATTTTTATTTAAATTATTTTCTAATTTTTAACTCAGGTGCAATAGTCATCTCGATTAAATAATCACGAAAATTAAGTAACTATTAAATTTAATTCATTTGGTGGAGGGGCGCCCCCCCCCCCTTTTGTACATTGTCATCCATTTCTAACTTACGTGCAATAGTCCTCTCGAATAAATAATAACAAAATTAAGCAACTTTAAGATTCAATTTATTTTGTGGGGGCGCCCCCCCTTACTGTATTATATTGCATTTTCATCAGTTTCTAACTTACGTGTATCTTTTAGGCGGTTCAGGTTCTAACTTACGTCTCTATCTCTATTAGAAGTGCATGAAAAATTAATTACAAAATTGGACCCGAACAGAAAAGAAAGCGAGCTAATAAAAACGTGGTAAAAATAGAAAATGATAAAAATTTAAAAATCTAATCCATAGCCGCACTTGTGTAACTATTGCTGATTGTTTCCATAAATGATAATTGAAAATCGGTTAAGAATTGTAGGCTGTAAGTGATTTTGAATAGTAAATTTCTAATCCAGACCACTGTGCGTCGATCATACCGTGCACGTGTTACAAAAAATATTTTTTTTCTTTGTGAGTTCGTTACTAACAAAATAATATTAATAAATATCAGCCTTATATACCTAATAGAGCAAAATTTATACCTAGGCCACTTTGGTTTCAACTAGCGAAACCGCTCGTATTCGTTTCTTCATGGATTTACTGATGAAAATGAAAGTTCCAGTGATGTTAATCGGTAGCGCCGGATCAGGAAAAAGTGTTATTGTAGCTGATAAGCTCACTAGTTTACCAGACAGTTACAATGTAACGAATGTACCCTTCAACTTTTACACAACATCTGGTAATTGTTGTAATTGGTAAATATAAAGCTACTATACTTTCAAATAGCTTTCACTTTCGATGCGATCACTGCACCAATAGGCTTTTTATGCATTTGATTGCAAACTATTTTGCAAACATTTAAACCTTTATTTTAATTGTAGAGAAAAAAGTTTCATGTTTATTATTATTATACCATTAGTTATTGTTATTATTAAACCATTAGTTATTGCTTACCCCTTTTGGAGTAAGCACTAAGTCATTCGGTTCTAGGCTTGTTATGTTACTAAGGATTAAGTAGGTATTTATAGGGTAGGTGATAGAGTGTATATGCTAGAGGATAAATTTCGGATCAATCAGGGAGTCGTATGATTCACTGTCTATGAGTTCAACCATGACGCTTGTTCTACAAAATTGCTCCAACCCACGTTGAGGATGAATCATAAATGAATCTCTATGAATCATCCAAGGTAAAAAGTCACAAAATCTTCATGCATTACACCAACCACATAAAAACATTATATACAGACATATAGCCTGCCTAATAAAACACTAGGTAGTTCTTTGCACAAATTTACCCACAGCCTTAGTCACTGAGCAATACCTCCACCTGGGCCCCTGAACCGCCTAAAATTTTGTTGTCGCCTATCTTATTGAAACTCCACTAGATTGGAGTGCTAGTGGAACTCTTTGAATTTTGCAAAGTTTGTGCACCTAGTACAACGGGATGTCAAGATACAGGGGCCCGAATTTTCAACGATTTACCCTTATCCCTAATTTTCAATTCTACATAACACCTCATACAGTAGTCCAATTTTAATTTTTGATGGGGGTTTCGTAAAGGCCTTTTAACGAGGTTTACAATTAGAATAATCATTTTATGATAAAAAAATTTCACCTTGATTTTTCTTTTAAAAAATATTATTGAGTTTTTCTCAGAATGCTTAATTTTTATTTTTTTAAGAAAGCTAGAAAAAAATTAAATTTTTGTTTTGAAAAATATCTCAAAACTGAAATAGGGTGGAAAGTATTGGTTGAGTCGTAAAATGTCATAAGGGTGTGGGTGCCCAGTCCCTGTAGTGTTACGTCTTTGAAAAAAGAAAACAAAGTCAATTTTAATAATTTACAATCCTTACCTGATTTAGTTACGGAACAGAAGGTTCGGAATTAAGGGACAGGATATATAGGCCAAATCAATTGTTGTGAACGCTCAGATTTCTTGCACACATCATCAATAAATATATTTTATTAAGGTTACATATAAATGTATTTTAGAATACCAGTTTGACGCAAAACTCACCAAAATAGAAATAGCTTGACTCGATAAACTTACTGAACTTGTATACGTTTATTGAAAAGTTAAAAAATTTGACTCCAGTTATATTTAATATTTAAACCCTTGGCCTCCGGAAATATTTAATTTTAAACTGCTTCTGGAAATAACGACCCTGCACCCAGGTAAATACCTCTGGTAGTGCCTGAGAACAAGTACTGGTGATTACTTAAATATGGAGGTAAAATCAAGAGAGGAAAAAGAAATGGGAATGATTTAACGGTATGGAAGATTCACAGTGGGAAACCGTGTTGCCGTATCCCCCGGATAGCGTACGCAGCCTTGCTCCCTTCAAGCCGGTGCCACAGAAGCGCAGGACTCTGCATACAGGAAAGGTAACTCCTTGGGTTGGAACTTAACTGAGACTGGGCTTAGAATATTGACGATGTCACAGGATAGGCGTCAAATTAATAAAAAGACTAGTCACGGTAAGTCTCGACTAAGCTCAACACAAAGGTGCCTGCACCTCTCGGTTTTCTTTTGATTACACTTCGGTGATGTCTCACAATCATTTTGAGCCCAAAAATAAAAAAATTGTTAGAGCCGTTTTTGAGAAAACCTAATTTTTCCTTTTTTTAAAGAGGTTAGTCAACAAATTTTCGTGAAAATAAATTGTTAATGAAATTTTATTATTGACTAAAAACGTTTAGTTTAGCATATAAAAAAAGGTTCTAACTGCTGGAAACCTTGCGACACGTAAAATCGTTCAATAATTCTAAAAAAATGAGAGAAAAAGTGGAAAATCGTGAGTTTTTTGAAAAAAATTTCCTTTCAAATACATGCGAAGTCCTAAGTACCTTTACAAAAATTAAAGCAAATAAAATTCTCTGCAAAACATAAACACAAATGAATGTTCTGCTTCTAAAAGTTTTGGAGTTATATCATGCGGAAGTCGTCCGTTAGTGAATAATTTTTTATTTTACTTAACAAATTTTAGATTTTGGGCAATAACTTTTTTCTATACATAGCTGATAAAAGTTGCTAATAAATAAATAAAAGTAGACTCGATTTCGAGTAAACATAAAAAAATCAATGCTCTGGCTTCAATAGAACCAAAATTATGGCCTTCTGAAAATGACCCTCTTTTATTGAATTTTGTTAAACATCTTTTTTTTAATTTCCTCGCAGAAGTCTAGTACGTGAATAAAGACTGCATGTACTTTGGGAGTGACAGCGATATCTAAATCTAAATAAGTCTTCTTCAAACTCGAGTTTTTCTTCAAAACAAGGATCGAGATGATCACTAAAACATGCGTGTATGACGTCCTGAAGTCCTGAAAGGCTTTCACGTATTTAATGCACTCTTTTCCATCTATGGAACGTAATAAGTCTACATTTTCCAGCAATTTCTTACAAGAATTTCCTTTGAAACCAGGACTCTAATGTGTTATTTCACGTTGAACGTTGCATAACTCTGCCCATCGAGTAGCATCATCTTCGAGATCAGCTAACAAATTTGCAAATACAGTAATTACAACACCCAGCATCAGATGCAGTTCAGGTGGGAGGATCATCTGAAGAAACGTTTTGTCTTCACGAGCAGCGAAAAGTGGATGATGGATACAATTACTGTACTTTTTTGCCTGTGATTTTACCGATCGTGCTTCGCGCCAACTCACATAATTTCGAATCGTATTACCTAACGTTCTGTACATTCCACGATCTTGAAGTCCTGAAAGGCTTTCACGTATTTAATGCACTCTTTTCCATCTATGGAACGTAGTAAGTCTACATTTTCCAGCAATTTCTTACAAGAATTTCCTTTGAAACCAGGACTCCAATGTGTTATTTCACGTTGAACGTTGCATAACTCTGTCCATCGAGTAGCATCATCTTCGAGATCAGCTAGCAAATTTGCAAATACAGTATTTACAACACCCAGCATCAGATGCAGTTCAGGTGGGAGGATCTTCTGAAGAAACGTTTTGTCTCCACGAGCAGCGAAAAGTGGATGATGGATACAATTACTGTACTTTTTTGCCTGTGATTTTACCGATCGTGCTTCGCGCCAACTCACATAATTTCGAATCGTATTACCTAACGTTCTGTATATTCCACGATCTTGGAGTTCTCCTTTCTTCGCATAACACCACGTGCACGGGTAAGAGCTGCTATGAGACTGAATACCTACCACGATGCTTGCGAGTTTTAAATCTGCTGCAATAGTCCCTTCGAAATTATTTATTTGTATTGATGACCACAGCTGCAACACATTCTCGTAATTTTTCTGGGCGTTCTGTGCCAGTGCGAGTGACTTTCTGATAATTCTCTTTTCGTTTTGACGTGTTCGATCAAGCCCTCTAAGTCAGTGCAATAAGCAACTCTTTTGTCTGCTTTGGAGACCTCATCAACTTTGACATGGACAAAACCAAACTTCCTAAAACCACAATATTCATCGACGCAATGGCTTTTGGCCGATACCTTTTTCTTTAGATGAGGCTCAACAATCTTCAAATTCTTCGTAGCCACACGAATAGCTGCAGCGATTCCAATAACTTTCTTCTGACTAAGATGGAAGCTATTTTTAATTTTTAAAAAGTCTTCTGCAGAAAGGAGTGAATATGTCAATGAATTTTCAGAGACTTTTTTTGCCCATCGTGACCAGAAGAGACTGACCACCACAAGCTTAAATCAGTGGTAGTACCACCTTCTTTCCATCTTCTTTGTCCATCTTTCTTTTTAGCAGCGTCGAAGCCACTTGTTCTTCAGCTTTTTGACAAGATTCTACTACGAAATTAGTCAGATTTTCCAAGTGAGTGGTCAAGTTGCACTTGTGAGATATTCCTCGACCAATTAGAGAAAAGCATAGACGGTCATAGAAAGTAAGGGGACTGGAATATTTTAGAGTAGTAAAATTCATAATAACTAAAACTCTGGTTTATCTAAGAGAGGAATTTCAGGATGGGGATTGGACGGTCATAGAAAATAAGGGCACTGGAATATTTTAGAGTAGTAAAGTTCATAATAACTGAATAGTTTTGTAATTAAAATGAATTAGATAAATAAAATAAAAATAATTAATATAATATTTAATAATGAAAAGCAAAAAAATAAGTAAATAAATTAGAACGTGATTATAATTGCAGATAAAAATGTGTCTTTCTAAGAAAGTTTAGTTAATAAATAATAGGTTAAAAATATTATTATATCAGTTTTGGTAAATTACCTGAGATTTGTTTCTTGGTAATATCTGCCAATGTACTTTTTCGCTTGGGCAGAATAACTTTCGCAAAATTTCCTGCTCGTGGTATCCTTGCCAGTTAACAAATGTGACAATTACATACAATACTGCTACAACTCAATCTGCTTCTCTTCAGGGATTTAAGGATAGAACAATCTGGCAGTCTAACGAGTTTCCTTGTGCCTTTCGATATACATCTCTTTTGAAGCTAGTGCATAGAACAACGGGTAATCTATTGTCAATGGAATCATATTTGAAAATTTTTTGTATATGCTCGTTCAGTTTTCCCTGCACGATCACCATTTCTTTCGTTTTCCCGAAACACAAAAGGCAAATTCGTCGTAGATTTTCATCATGCGTTCTTCCGCCACATTTAGACATTTTGGCGTTTACCTGACAGAACTATAACATTCTATCACCATTAAAAAAATCGAAAAAGATATTTAAAAAAAACAAAAAAACGATAAATTAAAAAAAAAGATGTTTAATAAAATTTAATAAAAAAGCGTCATTTTCGAAAGGCCATAATTTCGGTCCTATTAAAGCTAGAGCATTGACTTTTTTTAGATTTACTCGGAATTGAGTTTACTTTCATTTAATTAGTGGCAACTTTCATCAGCGAAGCATAGAAAAAAACTTATTGCCCAAAATCCATTTGTTAAGTAAAATAAAAAATTATTCACTAAAAAACGACTTCCGCAGGCTATAACTCCAAAACTTTTAGAGACAGAATTTATGTTTATGTTTTGCAGAGAATGTTATTTACTTTAATTTTTGTAAAGGTACTTAGGACTTCGGATGTATTGGAAAGGAAATATTTCCAAAAAACTCATGTATTTCCACTTTTTCTCTCATTTTTTAGAATTATTGAACGGTTTTACTTGTCACAAGGTTTCCCGCAGTTAGGACCTTTTTTTATGTGCTAAACTAAACGTTTTTAGCCAATAAAATTTCATTTTAAACTTATTTTCATGAAAATTTGTTGACTAACCTCTTTAAAAAAATTAAAAATTAAATTTTCTCAAAAATGGCTCTAACAATTTTTTTATTTTTGGGCTCAAAATTATGGCAAGACATCACTGAAGTGTAATAAAAAGTAACCGGGAGGTGCAAGCACCTTTGGGTTGAGATTAGTCGAGACCCACCATAGTGCGATGATACAGGTACCGCGAGTTTCCCAAGACTGTCGGCGAAGACTCAGGTACACCCGTATATGCACTGGGGGGAAGCTGGGAAAATGCTTACTTGAGCAATATACCCTGGAGACAGTAAGTCGGTTTTAATATTTTAATTTCAGACATTGCATACAATATAGAGCTGCTTTTTCCGGGGGCTCACCCACACATTAAACAGCTATATCCAGTTGTAACATCCTTTTTTTGCTGGTACTACCCTTGCAGTTTCCTGTTTTTTCTGAATACCTTTTTACGCTTCCACGAATTCGAAAACATATTTCCCAAGGATAAAGCTATACAAGTTATTATTAGAAAATTGCACACCCAATTCGTTCCCTCATAATCAAAGTTCACAGAATATCTACTACGTCTTATATTATTATGCGTCTACACGATTTTCTCTCTTAAAATCTCCGGACAACTCTAAAAATAGTAAGATTGCTATTTTTACTCCTGAATTGTGATTACCATTATTATCATCACACGATTATTATAATTATTATCATTATCAGCGTCACGGGGAAGTGACACGTGTAATTACAATTTTATTTTATTCTCACTTTTTAATAGTTGGAGAACGATTTAGATATCTTCTATATGAAATTTTTAACATGGGTTCATTATAGGAAAACGGTAGTTAATGAGAAAATAATAAACGATTCTGGTGGATGTTTCTCCTTGCATCTTACATTTCGAGGTGCTTTTTGGTGAATCTCCTTGCCTCTCAGATTTTTGGGTGTGGTTTTGGTAGGCGTCCCCTTGCCTCAAACATTTTGTGATGCTTTTTGGTGAGACTCCTTGCCTTAAATTTTGCTGCTGCTCTATATCAATGGAAAACTTACCTGAAACAGTAGTCTTTTTCATCACCAAAGAAAATCATCTCGCCACTGTAATGTTACAGTTTTTAACTGCACGTTCTGCAAACAGCTCTTCTCCCTTTCGCCGGGACCCTTATCGGAAAAGACTTGACAAAGAACAGCTTAGATTTTAAAGAGATAGAAAGCCATGGGTAGGGATTTTAGAATCAAGTTAGGGTTTTCAGGTTTAAAACGATCAGACCTCCGAAGGCAAATCAAGATTGATTAGAGTTTAGAATAATGTGTGTGTGTGTGTGAGAGAGAGAGAGAGAGAGAGAGAGAGAGAGAGAACGTCTTCCAAATCTTCAGCTGCAGTCGTTCAACCAGCATTTAGCCAACATCCAGATGGGGTCATAAGTGCAGTTGTTAACTGCGCAACGAGGGCGACGAGCGGATGGGATTCCTGTTCAAGTCGAAAAAAGGTCATGACCGTACGAGTTTGAAGAACGCGCCGGAAATCGACTTCAGAACCACTGGTGACATCTAACGGCTCCATATCTTAAACGAGCGAGGCGAATGCGCTAATGTAAAAAAGCGGGCAAGGGACGCCAGGTAGTCCGCATGTATCACTCTGCGACCGTCGCACTATTCTGTGTAAGTGTATAAATAAAGTAAATTTACATTTAATCATTGTAAGTGATCCCGCCTAAATTTCCGTAGAGCGGAAGCTATTTGTTCGTCAGATGTGAATCTACCTTCTTCTGAGGTTGACCTGGTCGCAGAGCGGCATATTCTGCCTGGTGAGCGGCTCTTTGTAAAATATCCTGGTAATTCAGAGGTAACATATTTGGCGTGGTCTGATCGTAGCGTCGGCGGATGTCATTTTTAGTCGAATAGATTCACTTTATTTTACCGCAGTGTGCGGACGGTTATTGCTCCCCACAGTAATAGATTTATTTTATAAACTTTTGTCCTTATAAATTGATAGCAGGATAATTTATTCTTTTTCAACTTGATTTGTCCTGGGGCAGTTTCCACCACAAACGCATTATAGATTAGAGCGGCTTATGGCCATTGTGAGATAGAGCGGCTTCTCCGCATTATAGATTCGAGTGGACTATGGCCATCGTGAAATAGAGAGGTCCATCCGTATTGTAAAGTTAGAGTGGCTAGTCCGCTAATCCACGTGCCAACGACTCAATAAATACTTTTTTTTTTAGGTTGAGTACACGCGTTCTGTTTAATCGAAGCATCGTGTTATCATTGTGTACAATAAATGAACCCTGTCTCTCCCGGTATTTTTGCATATATAAGACTTTAATGATTTTCCTCTTTGACCCACGCCACTCTCCAAGAATTCTGAGTTAGACAGAGGATGAGGGAACACGTTGGATTTGTAGGTTAAGTTCTCTGTCATGGCAGTGGGCAGTTTACCTCCGAGGAAGTCTTACCTGGCGCCAAGCGGAAGGAGTCTCAGGACTTATAGGCTGAAAGTCCTGGAAGGAGAGCTGACACCTGCAAAATTATTACGCCACGTTTCCTAGCCAAGGGATACCGTATTGAGTCAGGAAACCGCCTCTTACCACTGCTGAAAATCTTAAAATTCGATTTGATTCCACAACGACTGTGCTGGGCACACAAAAATATCATTCCATTATAAACTCTCCAGAATTAACTCTGATTTTGAAGAAGTGTGTACCATATCCACAGAAAGATCGCGAAGAGAAGAGAACTTGAACTGCAATAAAAAATTATTTTTTTATGTACCACTGTTAATGGCAAGGGAACTCACGCCGCGAAGCACCCCGAAATGTGAGAGTGAAAGGGACTCACATCAAAAAGCACCCCAAAATGTAAGAGGTAAGGAGACTTAGATAAAACAGCATCTCACAATGTAAGAAAAAATTGCACTTAGATAAAAAAAAACTTCAAAATGTGAGAGACAGGGGGACTCACCAAAAAGCACGTCGAAATGTAAGAGGCGAAGAGAATGATCCACCAGAAACGTTTATTTGATTATTCCTTACAATGAAACCGTTTTGAAAATTTAACTTAGAAGATATCTAAATTATTCTCCAACTATCAAAACCTGAGAACAAGATAAAATTTTCGTCACTCGTAAACATATATATCATTTCTATCAAGTACTAGAACCATTTAGACACTACAGCACGCCTGGTAGCGCTGAGGCTAGTTGGCGCGGGGCATCCGCGCTCTTATGATCTTCTGTAACTCAACCAATACTTTTCATCCCATTTTCGTTTGGGAATGTTTTTCAGGAGAAAAAATGAAGCCTTTTTCTAGCTTACCAAAAAAAAAAAAAAAAATAAAAAACCCCTCATTTTCATAAAAATTGAAAAATGTTTTTTAAAATGAAAAATGAACGTGAAATAATTTTTTATCGTAAAATGATTATTTTTTTGTAAACTTCATTAAAAGTCTTTTCTAAATCTCCCATAAAAAGTAAAATTGGATAACTGAATAAAAAGTAATATAAAATTCAAAATAAGCGGTCAGAGTGAATCGGTGAAAATTCGGGCCCCTGTATCTTGGCAGCCCGTAGCTCGTTGTATTAGGTGCACCATCTTTGCAGAATTTAAAGAGGTCTACTAGCAATACAATTTGGTGAAGGTTCAATAAGATTGAATAAGACAATAAGACAACAAAATTTAAGGCGGGTACGCTTGCTAAACTTTAAACCGCATCTATCACACCACTACCATTCTTTGTCACAAACTTCCTTAAAAAAATATATAAATCGTAAATGGGTGATTCTATTTCTACTGAAGATCTCTATTTAGGATCCCTTGAGGGAACTTTCATGGGAACCTTGTAGGACACCACGTAGGGTCCAAAGTAAGCACTTACGTGGACAGTTTCTGGTGCAGGGAATGTTGAAGGAACCTATTCAGTAGGGTGGGCCGAAAAACATGAAATTTGGAAATTCAAAAACCGACTATGCAGCAAAGTTGTAGCTCCACATCAGCAATGAATGTGAAAAATTTCAATCAAATCGGATAGTATCTTCTGTTCCTGACCAAGGACTTCAAGTTTTTGATTTTTTGTTAAAAAACGAAAAAATATTATCATTTAATTTTGCGGCTTTTCGGTCAGATTATTGTTTTAGCTTGTCGAAGTCAACCCAGCCAACCAACGGTATATTATCGATTGTCAGTAGTCGAATTTTGCCGGAATATGCAGTCAAAAACGCTACCGTCAAGCCGTACTTCAAGTTTACCGCTCGAAGTATATACCCCAGCCAACCGAACAATGGAAAGCAACCAACAAATTTTAACGATATCGATAACGAAATCAGATTTGTTATAGAAAACGGGTATAAGCTACTCTTTAGAGTAGCTTGGACGAATCCATCTTTTGCTTCAGGTCCACAGTTTTCTGCTGCCTCAGTTATAACCTTTAGAGTTCACTCGACTGCCTGAGTGTGTCAAAGAAAATCTTTGAATTCCCAATCAGTGTCGGTTTCTGAATAAATGATTAACTCCTGGAGTACTTCCAAACTAATGTCTGATAATACAGGAAGGGGGGTGGTGTTGCAATTTTACCAGTCAATGATGTCAACGTAGTCCGTTGTCTTGAAGTTCAAAACTGGTACTCCAATAACTCCTACTGTTTGATGAAAGGCCTAATGCGAAACAGATAGCAGTAGACGAATCACTTAAGCAAGACAGACTGCTGACAGCGCTGACGTCTACAAAACAGTCCGAATTTTTGAAGTTTCGTTTTCAAACATCAAGGCAACGGATGTCATTGATGTCATTGATGGCATTGACTGGTTGAATTGCAACATCGCGACTTCCCCTGTCTTATCAGACATTATACTGCATGCGGTAATCATTGATTCAGAAACCGAGACTGATTGAGAATTAAAACATTTTCCTTGCCGCACTTGGACAGTCGAGCGAACTGTTAAGGTGTTATAACGTAGCAGCAGAAAACGTATGTGGGCCTGCAGCGAGAGAAAAATTCATCCGAGATACTCTTAAGAGCAGACCTCCGATGTTCGTTTTTGATCATAAGTCTCATTATGTTATCGTTTAATGTTAATTAGTTTACTTTTGTTCATTGTTTCTTAGTTTATGTAGTTCATTATTTGGTTGGTTGGGAAGAACTCACCTTCACGTGGTGAGTTCTGAGTCACTTTGAAATGTATAGCGGGCGAAGAGCTGCACAATTGCTTTCCAAATCGTTTTTAGCCATTTTTGTACCATTCTTCTTGTACGAAATTATGAGAAAATTTTTTCAATATTATTTCGTTATATTTAGGCAATACTAAAAGCAATGGGGATAAAATTTGCCGAAAAAATTCAATACTCGAAATATTCATATTTTTGCGATTTAAAAAAAATCGAAAATTGTAGGCGTTGTTCAGAATAGAAGATATTATCTGACTTGACTCAAGTTTTGCTCAGTTATTACTAATATGGAGCCACAACTTTTCTGCAAAGTGGGTTTTTGAATTTTAGAATTTCATGTTTTTCGGCCTTCCCTGCTAAAGAGGTTTTTGGCTCTTTAAATCAGAATTTGAAGATATCTCGAGAACGGTTAGAGACATGCAAATGCTGTCAACATTTTAAGGGTATCACAAAGAGTGGACTTTCCCACGAAGATTAAACTAACCCACTACTCAACTGAACAAAATTTTCAAAAAGTGAAATTTTCTTTTGAAGGTATCTCGGGAAGGTTAAGAGAATACGAAAAAAAGTGTAGAAATTTAAAGAATCTTTTATTACATTCTAGACAGGAATCTAAGATTTTTATAACATTTAAGATTCTGGAGAACTGCAGCTTCGATGGTATTTTTAAAAGAAATGCCCAATTTCGAGTTTTTTGATCCGTTTTTTGAAAAATATAAACACTTTAAAACCTAAATTAAGTTAAAACGTTCTACTATACAAGTAAAGGAAAACCGTGATAACATTTATATGTTTAAGGCTCACTTTGAACTAACGGATTTACCGTACCTGTGTCGTAGAACGTTTTTAAATTTTTTGTAGAACATTGAAATTTGTCAAAATGAAACAATTTTATTCTGGTAATTTAATCCTTTATTTTTCCTCAACGTTGTTTGTAATTGATAACAAAGGAGTATGATGACTAAAGATTTTCGTGAATAATTTTTGTAACGGAAAAACCGCGTGTACCCCACGCCTAAAACATATAAATGTTAAAAAGAAATGTTAAGGCTGTTCTAAAGGGAAGTTCCTCGCGTTGATTAGACTAACTGAGAACTCGAATTTGAAATTTTCAAAAATTGTAATTTCAAAAATTTTAAGATGTAATAAATAATTATTTTCTTGTTACACTCCGTTAAATTCTCATGATTGAGTTTGTGGATTTGATGTAAGGAAATTATGAATGCAGTTGTTCTCTCATCAAATGCTTGGGCCTCGTTTATCGGCCCTTATTAGTGATTTATTCTAAAAAATATTATTTGATTAATTTGTAGAATATGGTTTACTTTAGTCATGTTTTCGTTCATCAGGGCGTTAAAAAGTTGGTTACCGGGGAAAAAACCCCAGAAGGGATGAAAACTGGAATCTTTAGTACATTTTGACATTCTGAACAACATACTTAATTTTTGACCTCGCCGTGCACATGCTCGCACCGCCATATTGGAAAAATGTCGACCAAAATCAGCTATTTGAAAATAACTCCTTTGTGGAACATCCTAGACAAGAATAAGTTATATAAACTGTAGACGATCAATGTGCTGAATCCGAATCCAGCGTACGTTTTGCAAAGCCAAATCTAACGGAAATTTTTGTAGAAAAGAGGGTTGAATCCCCTAAAAAGGGCGTTTTTGGTCTTTATCAAGAAATTGTAGGAAAAGAACTTTGAACTTTAAAAGCTTTACAATAAAAATTTGATAAAATGTCCATAAAATCCTCGGGAAAATTATATAACAACCCTTGAGTCGACGAATTTACCTCATCTTAGTATCTGGGGCAAAAAATTCAAAATATTGTATCAGCTCAAAAATTGTATACAGACCAACTATAATTATACTGAGACTCTCCTCTGAATAAATGAACGCATAAGGCAGCCTTCAAAAATAAACCTTAATTGGACTAATTCGGTTCCTTCATGTTGAACTCTCCTATTTCGGGTTGGCGCTCTATACTCTCCTATCTCCCTTTCGAGCTAGTACATAGCGCCGCGTTCTCTTACTAAGACGAGGCGCCAACTCTCACGCCTAGCCTCGATTCATTTCAACCCAAATAATCTTGCACTGTTTAGTTTTAATTTTTTTCGTTTCTAGGATAGGTAACAAGTATTTTATGACCAAAAATAAAACAAGCGCTGGATTCGTTTTCGAAGAAATTTAATTTTAAAATTAAAATTTTTTTTTTCATTTACAAAAGTTTTTTTTGTAAGTAAGGTTGGGGCTTCTTCGCAGTTTTCAATTTTTTTTTCATTCATAGAATACAGAAGCATTATATTGAATGAAAAAAGTGCGCAATTTAGACTCATAATAAACAAAAAATAATTTTCTAGTTCAAAAATGTTCTTTTTTTTTAGAAACTAACTTACAGACAATCTTCAAATATGATTTCTGCCATTTAAAGTATCAATCTTTAATATATTTATCTATAACATTATAATTAGATTGAGTGCAGACTGCTCTATTCACACAGAGTACGAAGCAATCGTGTATGGTACTCTGGATGATCTCGAGACACTTTGTGATTCTTCCAGATAGTTTTAAAATCAAAATGAACTGACTCCATTGCCTGCTCACTGTAAAATCCTAAGCCTTGCTGTTTTTCCTCGCAACAATCTTCTATGTGGTAGAAAACTGCGTGGATTTTAGGAGTAACAGAGATGTTCAGATCTAAGTAGATCCTTCTAAAAGCTGCAATGTTTTCTTTATAATTAGAATGCAAATTCTGACCAAAGTACGCTGTCAAGCCTTCCTTAAAATCTTCGAAAGCTTTGATATACTTCAAGCAGCCTAAGCTAGACTTAGAATGCAAAATATCTACTTTGCTGAGAAGTATGTTACATGAATTTCCTTTGAAAGATGGACTACTATGAGTAATCTCGCGTTGAATATTACTGTATTTTGCCCATGTTAAAGCGTCATTTTCAAATTTAACTAGCATGTGTGCGAATAAGGTATTCATTGTGCCCAACAGATGCAATTCAGGTGGAGGGAGGATTTCGAGGAATGTTTTATCTACATCACTGCTTACATTTGGAGGGTGTACACAATTCTTATAGTTTTTCGCATTCTTCTTCACAGCTCCAGATTCGTTCCAATCCATATAAATTTGTAATGAATTTCCAACTGTTTTGTGAAGCACACGTTCGTCAAGACTATTTTTCATTACATAGTGCCACGTACAAGGAAAAAGGCTGCTCTGAGGCATGATTCATACTAAAATATTAGCAAGCTTCAGGTCTGTTGCAATCGTTCCTCCTAAGGAGTTAAGATTCATTGCAGACTATAGTAGTGATACATTTTAAAGTTCTCTTGTGAACACTGCACCAAAGCAAGAATGAACTTTTTTTTACGCCTAAGTCTTTGAACTGCGTAGCACAAACTCCATCTTCATATTTTTGACGAGTTTTATTCAATTTAACGATTTCTTTAGTTGATTGAATAGATAAACATACTTTTAGAAAATCTCCTCCGCCATCTATCGCGAACTTCAGAGGAAATTCTGACAATTGTCTTTTTCCCTTAATATACTGGACATAACTTTCAACATCAGTGCAGTAAGCACTGATGTCTCAACAGCATCAGAAATCTTACCGGCTTTAACATTTATAAATGTGAATCTGGCATAACCGAAGGAAATCCCTTGCAGAAAGTAAATGTTTAAAAGATTTTACTTGACTTTTTGCGCCACATGTAATTATTACAGGTTGACCATCACGAGGTTGTGTAAGCAAGAATGTTGCAGTCGTTGGTTTCTGTCCTACTTCATTTATCTTTTCCTTTACTAGACACGAAATCACCTGCTCGTTCAGTTTTGGACACGATTCTAAAATGCATTTTTTTACATCGTTTAGTCGAGAAAATAAGTTGCATTTATGAGATTTTCCTCTTGCAACTAAGCCAAAAATGTAGCTACAACGCTTTTCAAGAGACGGCTTCCTTGAGGTAGCTAAAATAAGAAACGCAGTTATTAAAATGCGTTTAAATGGTACAATTTATATTGTACTAGAACCCATTTCTGTTGGTTTTCATTAAAGTTAAATACTTAGATTTGACTTCATGATTTGAAATATCCCCAAGTATCCTTTTACGTTTACGTAAAACTTTTCCCTTTGCAAAGTTTCCAAACCTCAAAATTCGTGGCATTCGTGCAAGGCGACAAACTTGACAATCACATGGGACATTGTAATTTGATTTTGTGACTATTGTCAGAAGATTTAAATTCAAAAAATCTGGTAGCTTAAGATCATCGATATTTTTTATTCAGTAAATGTCTCTTTTACACCCACTGTACAGAACACATGGCAACCGATCATCATTTTTATCGTTCTCAAATACTTCAGCAATCTTCCTTTGTATTAAGTCGGATACATGGATTATTTTCTTTGATTTTTCGAAGCACAGTAAACAAATTTTACTACGATTTGCATCGTGTTTTACAACAAATTTTACTATGATTTGCATCGCTAAATTTTTCGACATGACAATGAACAATCCACAAACGCGATAAAATTTTTATCATGACTTTAAAAACAATTCACAATCAACTTAGTTGGTAAAGTATTAATGTTCACTTAACGATTGCCTAGAAGTAAGTTTCAGAATAAAAAGAGAATTTTTGAGTAAAAAAAAATTAAAACTGAAGAGAACAAGATTGTTTGGGTTGAAAAGAATCATGGCTAGCTGTGTTTGGAAAGGATATATGAGAGTATAAAGAGTATAAGGAGTATAAAGAGTATAAGGAGTATAAAGAGTATAAGGAGTATAAATAAACACATAAAGCATCCTCCAAGAACAACAGTTAAGTCGACTAATTTAGCATCTTTCAGTTTATGGAGTGAAAAATTTTAAGGGTCGACAGTATTTCTATAGTTGGTCTAAATACAATTGTTGAGCTGAAATAATTTTAAAAAATTTTTACTTCGGATACTGAGAGGCCGTAAATTAATCGACTTCAGGGTTCTTTTTGAAGGGTTCCTTTTGTGTTTATGTATTCAGGGGAGGATGGATAGTGTTTCTATAGTTAACATGAATACAATTTCTGAGCTTTATCGATGATTATTCATAAGGTAATGGAAACCTCTATTAGCATTTATATTTCACGTATTAGTCTCAAGAATTTCTCTTTCTCGAGTTATATTGGATTTTAACATAAACATTTTATTACAACCGCAACGAAATTTACTGTTGCCACGTTAATGAACTTTCAAGAAAGTTCACCACCCGATGCGTAATGCTCTCAACAATAAAGCAATTACTCACTGATAATCAAAATAAAATTTCTAGACTAAATACTGACTTTTGTATTTAGAAACTAGCTGCTTAAATGCTTAGGTCACTTTCGAAGATTTTAACTCACTTTCTGAGCAGAATTTCTGCATTCAAAGATTTTGAGTGCACTTCACTGACTGCCAACTGTGACACACAGTATTTTTTCAACTGTGGTACACTACACAGTCGTATTTGTTGGTCTTCTATATCCAACACAGTTACACTTTTGCATGGTATTTGAAACGAGAGATCGGGACGATAATCGGGACAGTTTGGTAGTCTTTGCTGGTGAGACTCAACTCTTCCTGGCTGGGAATGAAAGATCGGAAAGATGATGTAAGATCTTTCTCCCATTGGTGTTGCTGGCTGGCATACGTTCTTAGGTATTTTATCGTTATATACGTTCTTACTTATTGATCCGAGAACAATATTCAGTCTTTCATTTGCAGTTCAAATAATTATATCTATTATTAATTATTAATTGTTTACTTGTAGTCATGGGGCGTGATACATGGCACTTAACTCTAAAACTATTTATTTTGGAAAACCATATAATTTTAGCCCATATTTAGTCTGATCTGAACAGTTTCCAACCAATTTTGGACTTAAAGTAAATTGGTCCTCAACGTCAATTCTTCGCAATTAGGCAGAGCGGGATCGAAATTCTTAATCTCTATTCGTGAGAATTCAAAGCAGAAGCTGAACTCGGTCAATTATTTTGAATCCGTGAACTCGAGTTCGTCTGAATGACTGTTTATTTCACTTTAATTCTGCTTAACCAAGTACAATTTGAATTCTTTTTAATTCCGAAATATGAAATGGAATAAGTCTAAGCCTTTTACATACAATTCAGTTCTATTGAAATTGGCTGCGAAAAATTAACTTCAATTCAAGTGTATTCAAATATATTCCTGTAATTTCGTTAAAGAATTTCACCGACAAAAATTAATGTTTGAAAACTGTAGGTTACCAACACTTATTAAAATACTTAGAGACGTTTCTAATATCAATTTGACGAAAGTCGAACATGACCATTTCTAACTTCTAAAAATTTGCAAAGTCCAAGTCCCAGCACGTAAGTTTTTCCCATCGCAGTATGAAACAGGGAAAGAATGCAAAGTCATGCTGCCCTTCGTTATTATAGCGCTTTTTCTCTTTCTTGCTTCGTTTTTGCTATTTCCGCGGCGCACAGTGGGAAAAAAAGCACCTTTTTTGGACAAAAATCAACCGACAGTGCAATTCTTAACGGATTTTGATGTTTTTTTTTAGAAATGACCGTAAGGCTTCCAGTTATAACAAGCAACTTCGAATATTTTAATTCGAATTAACGGAAATTTTTTATTTAACAACAAAGTTACAACTTTTTGTTGCTAAACTTTTCCGTGA
>JBAGKK010035018.1:0-10796 GCA_037177015.1 Euceroptres primus
CAGCGCAGCAAAAACCTTCGGGTATACTAGGTCTGGTCTCTGGTTCCGGACCTTTGTCAAATTTTGTCGGCCTGTGTTATGAACAGTAAATTCCCGATTCCTCCCACTGTGCGCCGTGGTCGACGGTCGTCTAGTCTAGAACGAATAGCTCAAAAACGCGAAGAGATACGCTAAAACGAACGAAATTTTTGCCCTAAGGGTCACAAAATGGCCTGTTTACTTAAGAATCATAGCTTTTTTTATGTAAAATTAATAACTTACTATGGCTACCCTAAGGCCCTTTGGGCCAACATTAAAAGTGGTCGCATAGCTTTCGAACTGGAATATATTTATTTTCTCACAAAATCGATCATTTTAAGCCTATGAAAACTTTTCATTTCAAAAATTTTTAAAATAAACAATGGTCTAATGCACCACGTTACAAGTTAGAGTAATTTTTGTACGTAATTCTGCTGTTTAGTATGTATAGATTGGGTCAATTTTTAAAAATTTGCACAACGGGCACATGTTAGCAGAAGAAGGGTAGTTTTTTACCATTATTTGGGGGTATTTTCGATAATTTTCGTAAATATTTCTACAATTAAAAGTTTAGTAAAACTATTCATACATAATTAGAGGTATAGTCACTTCTTTTGGAGCAAAAAAAGCTTAACTACTGTTCACAACGATATGTATACAATCGGTGGTTTCTGCCGCTAAATATGAATTTCCGCAAAAATTTAAGATATCACATTTAGTAACTCGACGAGCCTTACTCGTCTACAGAGTAACAAAAAAGCCAGGTTCTAACACCAACCTTAGGGTGGGCCCAAAATCAAATTTTTTAAATTTCTTCGGTGCTCATGGCTCATATGGTGCCTTTTGCCGAGAAAAGAAACTGTGCCAAATATCAATTTGATTACTTAAATTCTAGCGATCGCTCAAGAGCCGAAAAGTTTTAGAATTGAAGGGTTGAACGGCAAAACCGCAGAAGTCTTCAATTTTTCCAAAATCGTTTAATTGCATGAAATTTTTTGTTCTTGGTTATGCATAGTCCTTCAAAAAGATTTGTTGGAAAAAATTTGGAAAATTTTTTTTTTTAAGCAATCGACAAAACCCCGCCCATCGCAAAATTTTCACCACCCACACATCAATCGACAATTTTAAATAGAGAAATGAAATGATTGGCAAATAAGAGTGCTTTCCTATAGATTTTCGGACGCTGAATCCGATTCCGGAAATGAAATCTTTTCATCGTGTGAAGGTTTTGAGGAAATAAGGGTTTGAACCTCCTAAAAACCCCTTTTTACGAGGAGTCGACTCTTATTTCCTCAATATCTTCACACGATGGAAGGATTTCATTTACGAATCGGGATTCAACCTCTAACAATCTTTAGGAAAGCACTTTTCTTTGTGAATTATTTCATTCCTCCGTGTAAAATTTTCAACTGTCTTGGGTCGTAAGAATTATTACATAGGAGGTTTTCTTATACAATGTTTCAAAAAAATCATTTTCCAAATTTCTTTTAAGCAAATCATTCTGAGGGACTACGCATAACCAACAAAAAAATATTTCATATAATAAAACAACTTTTGAAAATTTGATGACTTCTGCGGATTTACTGTTACACCCTTCATTTCTAAAACTTGGAGGTTCTTGAGTGACCGCTATAATTTGTGTAATCAAATTAATATTTAGCACAGTTTGTTTTCTCAGCAGAAGACACCATATGAACCATGAGCACCGAAGAAATAAAAAAATTGATTTGGGGCCCACCCTAACCAACCTAACTCTCCTTGTTAGTTTATTCTGATTAGGAATAATTTTTGTTATTGTTTATTATTATGTTGTTATTGTTTATTATTATGTTTCAGAGGAAGGCCAAAAAATAAACAATGAAGCGAAAACCTGTGAAGAAAAATTCTCCTCTTTACTTGCGATATCCGAGGCTTTTCGTTATACCATCTCTTATTCTGTCCGTGTCGATATTTTATAGTAAACAAATCTACGATGTTTTTTCTTCTCGCCCTGAGCCTAATTTTGAGATCATAAAGGAAAAGTAATCGCAAGAATCAAACTATGACCAATGGAGTGGACGTTTTCAAAAATACAAAAGAACATTTAAGAAGATATCCAGTTTTGTTAACACAATGTCACGAATCTGCTTTAGTCTACGCTACTTGTGTGACAAGAAGAATTAACTTGGAAAAAAATAACTGTCAATCAGAATTTAACAATTTTCGAATGTGTGTAATGAAAAATACCATTAAACGCAAAGTATAGATGTAGTTGTAAGTATACATTGGAATTATGAAATTAAAAAATTAAAATGTACAAATTGTGTATGCAGTACGAATTGCTTTATTGGATGGATTAATTAATTCGTAGAAAAAACTAAAACCCGTTTATTACATTTTTTATTTTCTCATTTCGGTCTTACTTTCTAAAAGAAGAATGGAGAAGTTTACGTTGAAATTCCATTGCATACTTGCATTTCTCTTACGGATTCTTTTAGTAATTTACTCAAATCTCCATGATAAAATCTTTAGCGTACCGTACACGGACATAGATTATAAAGTATTCACAGACGCTGCTCGATACATGCTAGACGGTTCATCTCCATTTAATCGCCACACTTATAGGTACAGTCCATTATTAGCTTTCCTTTTAACTCCGAATATCTATTCGTCTCCGAATTACGGGAAGGTCCTATTTTCATTCATTGACATTTTAGTTGCAATATTAATTAAAAAAGTAGTAGCAATGGATAAAAATCATAACGTAGATATTGCAAATAAGTGTGCATACTTGTGGCTCTACAATCCTTTAACGATTATAATTTCGACGAGAGGTAACGCCGATTGCTTAGCTGCATTTTTAGTAACTTTGTCTCTATATTTTTTACAATCAGGGTTTTGTTCAATGGCCGGTCTGATACATGGAATTTCGATACATTTTAGATTATATCCTTTAGCTCTTAGTTTGGCAATGTTCTTCTCACTTCGCATGTCAAATCGTACTTTTATAAATGTGAATCAAATCAAATTTACTTTAACTTGTTTGATTTCTTTAACAGTCGTGACTGCGGTAAGTTACTATTTCTACGGTTATAAGTTTATCTATGAGAGTCTGATGTACCACTTGATTCGAAAAGACACCCGACATAATTTTTCTGTGTTTTTTTACAACCTTTATTTATGTGCTAATAACTCACCTTCTCAGTTTTTTAAAATTTTTAATATTTTACCTCAACTTATACTTTTAATTACGTTTTCTGGTTTTTATTCATCTAAAAGGAACCTGCCATTCGCCCTATTGATGCAAGTATTCGTTGTTGTGATATATAACACAGTCATGACGTCACAATATTTTTTCTGGTTTTTATCTTTATTTCCATTATGTTCTCCAAAATTTAAGTGCACGTTCTTTAGGACGATGATGTTATTCGGAATTTGGACAGGAAGTCAAGGTATTTGGCTAATTTTGGCTTATGCGCTGGAATTTCAATCCTTGAATACTTTTAACTACATATGGCTCTCAAGTATATTGTTTTTTGTTGTTAACATTAAACTTTTAGTTGATTTGATTCAAGTTTATAAAAAGTACTAATAATATTAGGTACTTAGACAATTGCATGCGATATTCAAAAATGTATGCAAAATACGTTTTTTTTTAATCAAATAAAAAGAAACTGAAGTAAAAATGGTTATTGGCTTACTTATTCCTCATACATATACTATAACGGGTCGAATCTGAAACAAAAATGCAAAAGTTTTGCAAGACCCGAGGATTTGTGAGACCCTTGGTGTTCGTCCGATTATGCATTACTGCTTCTTGTTGAAGAGCGCCTGGCGTCGCTATGTGTCTAGGCCGACACCATATTTATAAAGTTCCTGAAAAAGAAAATTAAGAAGCCAGGCTAGGTCGGGAGTCCGGGAATTAGGATCTTTGCAAATTATAAAACAAATTCACATTCAACTAACTATAAGGTGAACATTTATTCAAAATAAAGGACAGGTATAAGTTGAAGTTGTTAAAAAATTTACATGTGAAAATTGTTGAGAGGTTAACCTCTAAAAGAGCCTGAGAATTTAACTTTAAGTAACCGATAAAGAAAAGAAAGACTCAAGATTAATTGAAAGAGAAATTTACAACTTGGGCGATAAATATGTCGTCATAGACGGCGTCTAGATTGAAGGACATCTTTGTATTTTACTCTATAGCGTATTTAACTGACGCGCTTCCTCAGCATTAAACCGACTGAATGGAGAGCGAGCCACGCTCGCTCCGCGGTTTTATTACTTCGACACTATGCCGCGTACACATGCCGAAAACCCGGACCAATAGGCAACGAGTTTTAACTTCTCGGCGCCTGAGGGACCAATGGGCTTGCGACGCACACGCAAAAGCAACTAACCTGACCGATATAACAATGAGAAAAATTGCAGTTTAACATGGAAGGTAACTACTTTCGGATAGTATGCAAATCTGCCAATTAATTCAGAATTCGGAGACAAAGGAACCTGAGCCTATGGCCGTGTTCAAAATCGGAATGCTGAGATTCCGGTCTCCGAGTGGCTGCGTTCAGTATTCCTCAAATTGCTTCCAGCCTCTGATCAGTGGTCGACCACCAGGTGACACGGCCAAATGCCTTAATTAAACGCTTGAGGTCTGGAAAGTTGGTAAGATAGATGCCTCGCTGGTTAATAGTGAAGCATGTAAAGATAAAAACAAAAACGGCAGTGCCAAAGTAAAAATAATAAGCAATATTTTAAGCATAACCTCTGACTCTTTTAGCCATAATTCTAGGTGCTCCATTCGGTTAATTTTTCTGCCGAGGGAAGTGAACTAAGCGATGTCTAGATTGCCTCGTTACAATACTAAATATATATTAAAATAATTTCTAATAAATTGTGTGGGTGTGTGAATACTTTCATTTGAACCTTTTTATCTGTTTTCAATTTATTTAAAAAAAAATAGAAGTGCAATAAATTTGGAAGAGAACAGTGTTAATCGATTTTGTAATTTGCTTTTGTTTATATATTATACTTTTACAGAATGTGAGCAAGCTTGGTTAGACTTGACACGTAAATGGCTAGAAAATCAATTACTCAGGCAAAATACAAATTAACTTAGATAAAACAACTTTAGCAAAATACCGGGCGCCAGTTGTCCACGAGGGACAACAAATTAATAATTTACTCTGACTCAGAGAGTAGGAACTTTTTAAAGGAGCAAATAGCAAAAGACCAATTTAATATAATTGTCTCAAGTATAGCAACAAAGTTTATTAAATAGAGAAATTAAGAACAAGACTTAGAAAGCTCGAAAGCAGATCCTATACACTGTAAATTTTAAGGTTATCGATGGATTGACATACTCGTGATATTTACTGAAAGACTATCATTAAATTACACAATTCTTTCGTGAAAAGTTACCGGGATGACCAAAATAATTCACGAACTCTGATCATTAAAAGTTTAAGACAAAAAGGCACTCTGATTTGAAAAGAAAGCACGTTGGTGGGACCACTTTTTCACATAACCTCAAAAACTACTACAAGTAAATCAATTTTGGTAAAAAAGTTACCGCCCACTTTCTTGCCTCGAATTTCAAACGACTTAATAACCTCTGACGTTTTTAACGAAGGAGTTTGATTCTTTTAAACAACTTTTATTTTACAAGAGAAACTCTCGACCGAGCTAGCGGAAAGGTCCGTCTCGTGTTGTTCACAGAGCAAGAATAAAGTACCGGAACTCTAACTCTAGGGAGCCGAAGGCTCGGAAGTCACGCCAACCAATCAAAAACTCGGGATCCGATCACATGATGCACCCGCAATCCGGTGTGAATTCGCAGACACGTAGAAGCACAACATTCGTCCCAACGCAATTTAAAACGTACTGGCAAAAACTGCCACAGAACTATAAAAATGATCAAAGGTTACATTGTTTGGTCAGGCGTGTCTTTACTAGTTTAAGTTTCTAACTGAATTTGCGTAAAAGGACAGTTATATCAATTTATAACTTTTTCTTCTGCGCGGGGTACCCGCGACCAGTAGTTCGTAGAAGTAATAGTAGAAAGAATGGCCGGCTCGTGTCGTCCTCTAGTTACTTTTATCGGGAACATTTAAATTGCCTGCGTGGCCCTTCACCTCTCGACTATTCCTTGCTCAGATACATAAACAGAATTAAAACAAAAGCATAAGTAAAATTCTTAATTTACTTTTGCAAGATCATACCCAAGATCTGCGAATCCATCGCGAATTTGTTGTCAAATACCGGGAAAATAAGGAGCATGTTTTAATAATTAATTAAAAAAGTGGTTACATTAGATGAAGAACCTACGATCTCATTCAAAATGTTTGATAAAGAAATTATAAAAAATCATAAATTGTTTTTCTTATATTCTTGAATTTTTATGTAATAAAATCCATTTTTTTTTTTTTAAAGAACTGTCTAAAATCGATTAACCACTTGACTGGCACGACAAATCAGCATCAACTGAACCGACACTGGCAAGATCAAAATGCTGTTCGATTTTTATGAAACTCGGTATATAGGTTTTTCGGATCGCTGAGTACGAATTTGAGGTCAAAATTATAAAATTTAAAATGGCGGATCCAATATGGCGACAGAAATTTTGAAAAAATTAAGTAAATTGTTCGATTTTTTGAAAGTTGGTACAAGTAGGTTTTTCGGGTCGCTGAATACGAATTTGAGGTCAAAATCGTAAAATTCAAAGTTTTTTGGGTCGCTGAATACGAATTTGAGGTCAAAATCGTAAAATTCAAAATTCAGCCCCCAGTATGGGGGCTAAAATGTTGAAGAATGCAATATATTTACTGATTTCTATGAAAGTCGGCACTAAGGGGTTTTTCGGGTCGCTACATATGAATCTGAGGTCAAAATGGTAAAATTCAAAATTTCTGATCCAATAATGGCGAGAGAAATTTTGAAAAATTCTATAAATTTGCGGATTTCATTGAAAGTCAGTTCTAAGGGGGTTTCTAAGTCGCTGAATATGAATTTGAGATCAAAATTGAAAAATTTTAAATGGTAGCAAACAATATAGCAATGTAGCAAACGAAAATTTTTAAAAATGCAATAAATTGTCCGATTTCAATGAAAGTCGATAATAGAGAGTTTTTTGGGTCGCTTAGTACGAATCTATGGTCAAATACGAGTTTGAGTTTCTGGTTTCGTTCTCGACAAAAAAAGATTCCTATAATACAGTAACTCATTTGGAACGGGAAGGAAGAATTTCAATTTTGCAATTTTGATCACAAATACGTATTCAGTGACCCAAAAAACCTTATAGTACCGAGTTTCATGAAATTCTTGCTGTCAGGAAAAAAATGAAACGATGTGCGCAGAAATGCGTCACTGCCAATTATGGTACATCTTTTTTTTTTTGGACGCAGAAGTGCGTCAATACCAGTCAAGTGGTTAAGGAAATAAGAAAGGTGATTGTATTAAACTACCGGTCAGAATTGTGGGATCAGCTGGTTTTCGATGATTACTTAACTCTTCTTAATTTTAATTATATCATAGATAAAATTGTTTCTCTTAAATAGGTTAAAAGTTATCAGAATTCTGTAAGAAATGAGCCCAGCATGAAGTCATTTTGTCAATTTTTAAAGAAGAGTTTTATTAAATATTGCAAATTTAAATGTTTTTATAAATTTTAAATAACATTTAAAATAATAAACATTTTTCAATGTTCTTCAGCTCATTTTAAAGGTTAATTTTTATAGAATTGCACCAACTTATCCCCATTAAAAGCTTTTGCATGCTTTTTTAGTGTGCAAAAAGTAAGGTCGAGTTCGTTAACCAGCCATAGAGTAAGTGTCCCAGTTACTGCAGTGTCAAGCTTTAATTGAATTCTTTTATTTTATATTAAAATAACAAGATTTTTTCATTTCACTCTAAAACGTAATGTATTTTGTTTATAAAAAAAATTGACAAGTATGAGAACCTAACATAACGTATAAAAAAATTAAAATATTAGACAAATATCATATTGCACCTATTACTGCGATTGAAGAATAACGGTGTTCGTATTACTGCTAACCAATGTACCCATTACTGTGGATTTAAATTTTATATATTTACGACCATGTGAATCATAAATGAGCAATTCTATTGAATAGTTCGCTTAATAATGACTTTTATTTAAAAAATGCTTTTGTAGATAAGTAATTTCTTTAAAATAGAATTTACCCAAAAAAGAAATATATCAAAAACAGAAGCTAATTTAAATAAGTTAATAAAAAAATAATTTCTGGTTCGGCGTGGAATTGAGAAAGACGTGTGCGAGCTGCCAGGAAGAGTTTGGACGAATTTTATGGGGAAAAGTGAAAGTAAGGGCAAAGAAGAAGTGATATGAAGGTGAAAGTGGCACGTGTTGAAAGTGAGATTAGAGTGCTGAACCGGAAGGACGTAGTGCCAGCACCACCTAGTGTAGAAAATTTGAGAAGGAAGAAAAAGGTTTTTACTCGCGGGGTGGTGAAGGCGAAGGAGCTCAGTTGGAGGAGAGTGGGGAGTGAGTGAGTGGTCAGAGAAACGGAAACAGCAAGACACGAAAAGCAGAGCGAGAGCAGCAGTGGCACGCAGAGGCAGCAGAGAGCAAGTATCTGCTGGGCGGAGAATGAGAGAACGAGAGAAGAGAGAAGTACTAGCGCGCAAGTGAAGTATAATGGGCGACAATGAGAACAAGAATAAGGAAGGAACGGTAGAAGCAATGCAGCAGGTGGAAACTCTAAAGGGGCAGCAGGAGCAATTCCAAAGTGATTTAAAGGGAGACCAAGATATGGTGAGGGCACAAGGGAGGGCTGAAAGAGAGGGTGACATTTGGAAATTTAAAAAAGTTTTATTAAAAATACAGGGAATTGTAGAGCAGCTGAGTAGAAAGGAAACTAGAAAAATGGAAGAGGCAAGCTGTTAGACAGGAGAAGAGGAGAGTACTTGGAAGGATCAGCCACGGAAGCTGACGGCAGAAGAATGAGAGGAAGAGAGGGAGGAGAGGGCACGGAGAAGGAGGGATATTAAAGTGCTGGGAGTAAACAAGGACAATCTTAGCCGCGAATACGAAGGTAGTGGTAAAAATAGAAAGAGCTTGGAAAGTAGATGGAGGAATGAGCTAGAAACGTGGACAAAATGGAGTTACTGAGCTGCAAGGGAAAGTTGAGAGGCTCGGGTATTTGGGTTGAAGAGGATCTAACCGACAGGGAAGAAGAAATTCAAGAATTGTTAGGAAATGAGAGGGGGAGAATGGAAACAGCCAGGGAGGAAGTTTTCCTGAAATATATGAAAGCAAAGGTAGGGGAGACAATATGGCAGTGTAGCGAGACGGAAAGAGAAATGGTAGTGACGAGGACGGAGACGAAGAGGAACGACGGGGAGCACGAGATGAAGAGTGAAAAGGCAAAGGAGAAGAGAGGTGCAGGTTAAATGCAGAGCAAGGAGAAAGTGTTAGTGTGGACGCATCTTGAGACGATAAAGAGAATGGACGAGAGAGAGGTGAGCACATTGGTGAGTCAGTACGTTTTGGATAAGGAAAATGGTAAGAGTCTTAGTTTGTGTTTTTGAAGAAAGAAGTGGGTTAAATTAAAGTGTGACAGATAGGATAAAGAAAAAGTTGTCTTTCGAAAAGTAGGTGGTTGAGAAATTTAGGCATTAGGTTTTAAGTGACTGGAGATTAGAGACAATAAGTGAAAAGTGTCAATAGGGCAGCAAATGTTGTAAACTGTAGTAAATAAGAGAGACTGGTTTTGAAAGGACTGGGATGGTAAAAGGGTATAAAGGGAAACTGAGGATAGATGCAGGGGAAGAAACGAGGGAGGATGATGTGACAGGAAAAGAAGAGAGCCACACTAGTTAGGTATAAGTGGTTAGCTTGAGTTGTGAATGAGAAGGTTAAAGTTGCACAGTGAGGTGTGATAAGGTAGAATCAATGAAAAAGTCACAAAAAGGACTGATATAGAGATGCTAAGTAAGAAAGTAAGAAGATATGTCGAATGATGTAAAACGGGGAATGGAATATAGGATTTGTAAATTGAAGAGATATACGGAGTAAAAATATTTAGGGGTAGCAGAGAAAAGGTTTCAAGGCTTTAAGTATGGAGATTCGGAAATTGGAAGAGACGTATGATAAAGTGAAATGTGAATGGGAATGTGGAAAGAGTCAGAAAAGGACAGTGGTAAATAATAGAGACTTTAAAGTCAGAATGTTTTATGTATTCGACGAATTGTATACAAAATAGAGGTAAGTGATGTGTGAAGGGTCAGTAGGGGTGGGGTGGGGAGATAAAGGAAGAAATAAAAAAAGGAGTACAAGAAAAGGTTTAGGTTAATAAGGCAGCTTTAGGTTAATAAGTTGTACAGGCAGTACGTAGAGTTTTTTTCGGCCATTGGGCTCGGAGTGGTGACTTGCATGGATATCAGATTAAAGGTTAGGTTACGTCATTGGCCTGTCTCGAACTCGCTTAAAAAATAGGTAAAATAGGTTAGGTTGCTTTGGTTGCTTGCCGCTTGCTCGCTTGCTAAATTTTATGAGATAACAGGTAATAGGAAGATATTTTTAAGCTAGAATAAGGGCTTTGCCTGCAGAATCGGTTGTTTAATGTAAGGATACATGTGGGGCATTATTTACCAACTGCCCCAACGTTAAAAGTGATGTTCTTCGATTTTCTTTAAGTTCTGGGAATATGTTCACCTACCCAAAAGTACTTAATTGACAAATTTATAGACCACGATTACCACCCCTCTCCAAGTGGTGTGGGGGGGGGGGGGGGTGAAAGTTTCAACCCCAAAGCCTG
>JBAGKK010035027.1:0-10796 GCA_037177015.1 Euceroptres primus
GCCCCCCCCCCCCCCCTTTGAGCTGTTACGTAATTTAAGTACGGCCCCTTACCTCAATTAGTGAAAATTCACTGAGAAATCGGTGACTAATCGCGAAAAAAAAGTTAGCCAAAGTCCATTTTCTTAGTTTTTTTTATCTAACGTTTTGGTGAAAATGTGAAAAATTGTATTTCCAAGAAAATGAGTCATCAAAAGTTTTAATAGGATAAGAATTATAGATTTTTTTCTATCCGGAATCAATAAACATATTTCAGTGACAAACAGGTAAAATTTGTCTATCGATTCCGAATACAAAAAATCTATAATTCTTATGCGATTAAAACTTTTTATGGCTCGTTTTATTGGAAATACAATTTTCCACATTTTCACTAAATAAAATTCGATAATAAAATGTTTGAAATAAAAAAAAAAAAATTGAGAAAATGGACGCTTTGACGTTTTTTTCCCCGTTGTCTGTCCAATTTCTCGTTAAACTCATGTGCCTGAAGTTCCAAACGTTCAAATGAACGGAATTTTTATTTGGTTTCATTTTAAACTGAGTTTGTTCTAAAATATTGATTTATTAATAAAGAAACTAATGTAATGATAAAAAAACTCATGATGCTTCTTTTTATTTTATAGATGGAACAATATTGCAAGATAAATTTGATTTTAAACAAATTTCGTTCATTTTAACGTTTAAAACTTCAGGTACATCTTGAACTCCAGTAATTTTTCACTGATTTTCCAGTAGAAAATCTTACTGATCTATCAGTCAGCATCACTAAAATTTCAGTAACTTTATGTACCTGAAGTTTTGAACGTTCAAATGAACGAAATTTTTTTTTCTTAACTCAAATTTATCTTGAAATATTGTTCCAACTACAAATAAAAAGAAACATCTTGAGATTTTTTATCATTATATTACTTTTTAAATTAATAAACCAATATTTTAGAAAAAATTTGAGTTTAAAATTAATTCAAATAGAAATTTCGTTCATTTGAACGTTCAGAACTTCAAGCACATAACTTTTTCTACTTGGAGATCAATGAAAAGAAATGAAAAATAACTTTCAGTGATTAGTCATAGATTTTTTAGTAAATTTTCACTGATTTCTCAGTGAATTTTTATTGATTTCCCAGTGAATTTTCACTGATTTCTCAGTGAATTTTCACTGGTTGCGGTTTCTAAAAATGTGTCATTGATTCCCAGTAAAATTTCACTGATTCAAATTTAGGGAGTAGCTCATCTAAAAGCATATAAATGTTTTATTTCTGAAAAATGAAAAAGCTTTTGAAATATTTCGAACTTCAAAAGTTAACTATGCTCTTCTTTAATATTTTGTATTAAATTGGAATGTCTTTTCGTTTTTAATTTGAACTTTCAAATTAGCATTTTCCTTCCTGTGGAGTTTCTTATTCCTAACTATTTTCTTCTTTCCAAGAACGTGTCATGCGAATCGACGATAATGAAGATCTTTATAGTCCAATTCTCTTTATGGCTTTTATGGTTCCTAGTCGATTTTTTCTACTTGCGAAAAGCTATCTTTCACGATTTTCTCTCAAGAAGTCGTGGAAACATCGTAAAGTCGAGTTTAAACGATGCTTAATGAGCAACTATCGTCTTCCTCGCTCTCGTAATTACGCCTCATCATTACCCCGACATATTTCACACTTCTGTTCACACGTGTGAACTTAGTTTCGCTTCTTATATATCGGTTAATATCTACCATGGAATAATATAAGCTTATATAATATTAAATATTAAATAAAAAATTAATTTCCATTCTCAGCTTTTATATTTTTTTAAATATAAATTTACTTGGAAAATGTCTTATTGCAATGTTTTATTGTAATATCTCATTATTTAATACCTACTTTATATTAAAAACAAAAATTGAAAATAAAACTTGTTTAAGTTTATTACAGTCAAATCTCTGTTTCTACTTATATGAATAAAACTTTCTCAAGTGTAGTTTATTTTCTCTTGCCAATAAAATCTTGTGACTTTGCAGCATGCGCAGATTATAACGGGTTTACAATTAGCTTTCGCATAGAAAATTTTCGCTTGTAAAAGAACATCTCCCTTACGTGGATAATAATTAATAGTCATTGCTTGAATCATAGAAATTAACTCAAATTTCCAGACGCTTGAATTATGACGTACACGTTCTCGGTTTGACGAGCAAAGTAGGCAGCGAGAAAATGGGACAGTGCTTACCCTAATGACTGGATTTTTAATTACGGAAATTATTGTTTCAATAATGTGATACACAAATTATTATACATTATTTATTGGTATTCACAGTAAAAAGTGATATTTCTTTTTTGCTGCGCCTCTGTTGAAAATCAATTCCAAGATTTCAATTCTCAATGTTACAATCAAGTCACGTCAATAAATTAAAAAAGAATTCATATATGGTTTGAAAACACTTGTTGATGTAATATTTAAAATTAGTCTCGAAAAATCCCACAAAATTAGATTCAACTTGAATTATAATTATTCTACTTTTTTCATTTAAAATTTTTTTACAACATCACTGCTAATAATTTCCTCTGACAGCATATAAATGTGCCATTATAAAGTTTGTCGAAAATATTTGATCTCAGCATGTTTTGGAAACCGGAAATCACTCATCAAAATCTCATTATGCATAAAACATAACCAGAACATCTTATTATACTGACCGCGTAAATGAAGAATGAGACCAGGATAGTAAAAAAAAAAACGGGTAAAGAAGTTCGAAAATATTTTTTTCAAGGATGTCTATTGGTGATAGAATATATTGGAAATAAATAAAAAGCAAAATGCAAATGTAGTCGCACATGACACGGAAAAATTTCTGCGCGTAGGTTTTGGAGTGCGGACATTGTTTCTTAATGAGTACAATGACATTCGGGCACATTAAGGTTTCAGAGCCGCGCCTTTTGACCCAGTGAACCATCTTCCGTCTGATGTGTTTAAGTCACGTGATTTAAAACACACGTGGTGTTGAGCCCCTTTCGAAAAAGTCAGGGAAAAATAGGTCGAGGGGTTAACTTTTATCGACCTCGTTAAAATCACGTATGGCCCTTGTCCTTTCTCCCGATTCTTCCTGATAGTCATGTTAATTAACACTCAATTCGAAGCAGAATAAATTTGTAAGAGTCTTGATTATCACGAAGCTCACTGAACAAAAACAGAAAAGGGTGAAAATTTCACTCTGAACATCAGGTAAGAGCCCTGAGGAAAGTTTCATTAAAAACAAGCGAAATATCGAGCTTGCAACTTAGAAAAGAATTGACATTCGACCAAAATTTTTTTAAATCAAAAATATAATTGCATTGCTATTGAGTCAATCAAAACATTTGTTTCATTCAGGCAAATATTATTTGAACCAAAAAAATTTTGTTTGAATCAAACTTTTTTCTGATCACACAAATGTTTTTTTTTTAACATAAACAAATTTTCATATTGAATTAAGGAAAAGAGGTTGAAAACGATTTTTTAAAACTTGTAAATAAGTTTTCTCTGATTGTGTATTAGGATGTCCTAAAAAAACTCAATGTTCGTGTTTTTTTTTTTTTTTTTGATGGCGCACCCCCTAAACTTATTCTATTTGGTGAATAAATAAATGCATATTTTTCTTTTCTTTTTAAAATAATTTTTAACCGTGGTCCTGAGGCCTTAAACTGTCCCAAAATGATTAAAATGATTAATTAATGTTAATTTTCGTAAATATAGTAATTGTTTGCCAGGGAATACAACTGATGGTACCATACGTTCAGGAAAAACAATTTGACCCAATTAGACCAAAAATACTACCCCTAAGCGTCAAAAACTACCCTTAATAGAGGTTAAAATATTATATTTATTTTACCAATGTCATTTTTCTCTAATTACTAATAATATATAACTACGAACTTCGTAGTTATATATTATTAGAAATTAGAGAAAAATGATATTGGTAATTCGTAGTTACATATTATTAGTAATTAGAGAAAAATGATATTGGTAAAATAAATATAATATTTTAACCTCTATAAAGGGTAGTTTTTGACACTTAAGGGTAGTATTTCGTAGTTATATATTGTTAGTAATTGGAGGAAAATGATATTGGTAAAATAAATATAATATTTTAATCTCTATAAAGGGTAGTTTTTGACGCTTAGAGGTAGTATTTTTGGTCTAATTGGGCCAAACTTTTTTTCCTGGACGTATGGTACCATCAGTTGCATTCCCTGGCAAACAATTATTATATTTACGAAAATTAACATTAATTAATAATTTTAATCATTTTGGGCAGTTTAAGGCTCCGGGACCATGGTTTAAAATTATTTTAAAAAGAAAAGAAAAATATGCATTTATTTTTTCACCAAATAGAACAAATTTAGGAAGCGCGTCATGAAGAAAAAAACATTTGAGTTTTTTAGGACACCCTAGTGAGTACTGGATGATTATTTATATATTAGCTTGGCAAAAGTCAATTTATCGGAAATTGATTCAAAATCTAATCTAAATTTTTTTGCAATAATTTTGGCGAAAATGAAAATTTATTTTAATTTCAGACAAAAAAAAAAGTTGAAAATTTACTGCAATTTTTTTTAAAGTAAGTTTTTTACCCAAAGAAATATTTTTTTAAACCAGTGGAATATTTTTTTACTTCACTTAAGATTTTTAGAGTGAACTAGACATTATTATACATTTAGTAGAATCATTTAGTTTCTGCAAAGAAATTTTTGTTAATTCAAGATTCCTTTTTTTCTCAGTGTAAAATTTAAGTGTACTATGTACATGAAAATTTCAAATAGTCAACCCCTGAAGTGGCACTGAATATGCATTTGAATAACTGGAGTTTATCTTCTTTTATCATGAACATAAACATAAATTTTCAAATCGAAATGTGGGTTATATTTTATGAGATTAAAGAGCAAATGATCTTGTTTGAAAGCGAGATCAATCAGTCCTCAGGGACGACCAGCATCCAGCCCCTCTAACCCCGCCCCTATAAGCCCCTGGCCAGGCAGGGTGATTTAACGCATGGACAACTTTGGGTTATCAGATTAACTCTGTGAGATTGGTTGTTATGTCGTTATTTTAACTTATTTGATTCGTTTTTTTAATTTTATTAAATATTCTTTTTATTGAACCAAATATTTCGTTGAATGAACCAAATGTTTTAGTTGGATTCAAAAAATGATTTCTGTTTGGTTGATTCCACTAAAATTTTTAGCGAAATCAACTATTAATTAAATCAATTATTATCAAAATATATTGATTGACTCAACCAAACATTTTTCTTAGTGGAAAAGGTGCAGTGTAGTGGAAAATGATTGCTTTTTTCACCCTTGACATGGAAATAATTAATTTAAATTTATTTTAAAAGTGTTGGCAAGATTTTGTATTTCAACTTTGATTGTTCAAAATATATAATTAATTTATACATTTTCCTTAGGAATATTGCTGTGTTTAAAATTTGATAATATTTTGATTGATATATCTTATCTTAGCAGCCATTTTTAATCGTTTATCTTGTTTGTTGCAGGTAAGCGTCTATCATTTATGGATATTCTAAATTATTTTTCTGGTTTTCCACATGATGGTAAGTAAATAAAAAATCAACTCTAAACTTTATAAATTTTAAATACTACAATGAAATTGGAAGTTGATATAAATGTGGAGACTAATTTCTTGTTCCTAAATTTGAATCCTGCTTGTTAACTCTGGTTTGCGTTTATTTTTATTTTTGAAACAGATTTTTACTTCAGCTCCAAAAATAAACCATTACTATCGACCCTCTTCCTTTCGTTACGTTTCAAATTTAAACTTTTATGACTGATTTGAAGATTTCAGACAAAAATAAGTCTCAGTTTTCGATTTATTCTGAAATCTTTAAATCTGTAGTCTTCTTTATAACAGTTTTGTTTCACTGACTTTACAGTTACGTTATATTTCATTAGGAAATAACAAGAATTTCTTGAACAAAAATTGAACTTAAAATTGAACTAAAATTAATTTGAATTGTGTAGAATATTTTGAACATTTTATAATCAAAAGTAAGATTATCTCTAAATATTAGGACGAGGACAATGCAAAATTGCGCAAATGTCTAGGAAAATTCAATAATTTAATTTGTTTGAAGTTCTGAACGTTCAAATGAACGAAATTTTTACTTGATTTCATTTTAAACTCAAATTTGTTCTAAAATATTGGTTTATTAATATAGAAACTAATGAAATGATAAAGAAGCTCATGATATTTCTCTTCATTTTGTAGATTGAACGATAATTTAAGATAAATTTGAGATAAGAAAAAAAGTTCGTTCATTTGAACGTTCAAAACTTCAGGTACATATAATTTAGAAAATTCTCGAGAAAGTTCAATTTTGCTGCTATCGTAAATTTTTTCAATATATAATTTTCATCTCTAAAGAGTTGAAAATCTGATACACGGTTATGAAATTAAAAAATTTCCAAAACGTCAATAAAAATTTCTTTTCGGACATCAGTGGTTGAAAAATATAATTCCATAAACAATAAAAATTACGGTAGATTTTTTAATTTTGCCCAATATTTCTATAAACTTTAATTAAGTCGATTAAAAACTAAAATGAATGGAACAAGTTGACAAGTTAATTGGTTAACAAGAAACATTTATTCTGAATAAAATTATTTCTTTGGAATTGGATGCACAAAATGTTTTGTTAAAGTAAATACTTATCCATTTTTTTTAGAAAAAAAATTTTTATTATCGCATGCAAATTTAAAGTAGTGGAGATAGATGTTACATTTCCAATAACCAAATTTAATTAATTTAACATTTACATTTTACAATTATTTGGAAATTGAATCAAAGTATTTTTGTTGAAGAGACAACTATTTTAGGTTTTTAGAATGAACAAGATATTTCTTTGTACTAAAGAAATATTTATTAAAATTTAAAGCTTTCGTTCGAATGAGAAATTGTATCATTGGAATTAAAAAATGACCAATTCCTATTTCTTTGTCTTCAATAAATATTTGTTTAATTCTGAGACATGGTTTTTGGGCTCGATTATGTATGATTTGTTGCATCGAATTTAATTTTCTTTCAATCAGTAACATTCTTAAAGTTTTCATCACCTTAAGTACACCCAGAAAAAAAATTTTCTTCAAATTAAAGAATTCCGGGGTGTCCAGTGGTCAGGGAAATCAGGGAATTTTTTTAAAAGTCAGGGAACTTTTTTCTCATTGAAGAAAACGGAAAATAATGTTTTTTAGTATAAAATATACCTTTTGTTATATTATTATACACCTCTTACTTTTTATTACACGAAACAGCAAAAACGTATAAAGAAAAATTGTCAGGAAAAATAAAGGACAATCAGGAAAAAAATTAGGGAATTTTAAATCTTGGCTTCGCTGGACACTCGAAATTCGTTTGTTTGCCAATTTTTTTTTTTTTTTTTTGAAGAAATATTGCTTACATCGAAAGCAAATTTTTCGATTCAAACAAACATTTCTTTTGTCCAAAAAAACTTTCTTTGAATTAAAGAAATGTTTCTTTGACCGTATAGTAAAGCAATGATTTTTTTGTTGATTTAAAGAAATTTTCTTTAAGACAAAGAAACTTTTCTCTGGGTGTACCATTCAGTTACCATTTCTTTACTGCAAGAAAATTTTTCTTGATTCAAGATTTCTTTTTTTTTTCATTTTAGGGATCACAGTCAGTCTCCTATTCTACTTTTTCCCTCTATTTCCCCCCTTTCCCCTCCCCCCTTATTTTTCTAAAAATCCTCTAAAATCCCTTAAATTGAGATATTTCCCCTTTTTCTCTTTTTTTTGTCCGAGGTTTTTCAAGTGTTTTTTTTTCAAGAATCATAAATAGAAATTTATTACATTTAAAAATAGCGATTGCTGTCAACTATTATTAATTTATTTTTTTATCATTTAAAAATAAAGTTTTAAATATGGTTTAAAAATTTTGTATCGCTATAAAGTTATTTATTTGAAATACGTTTGAGAATATTGTGTATTTTATCAGAACTATTAATTTGTATTTTAGATGTAATAAATCTTGAATTAATTATATGAAATTAATATTAAACCTATGCACAGTATCTAAAAAGCCGTAAGTCCATGCAGTGGTGTTTCACAGAACCTTGAATTTTATGGAATTCACAATGAACTTTTCGGAAGTCACAATGGATTCATTGGAATTCTTTGGAATTTAATTATGAATTCTTTGGGATTCTTCGAAATTCACCTTAAATACTTTGACATTTTTTGGAATTCACAATGAACTTTTCGAAATTCTTTTGAATTTAATTATGAATTCTTTGGGATTCTTTGAAATTCACCAGGAATTCTTCGGAATTCACTATGAATTCATTGAAAATCACCAGGGATTCTTTGAAATTCTTCAGAATTCACCGGGTATTCTTAGGAGTCCTTCAGAATTCAAGATGATTTCCGAAGAGGTCATTGTTAAGTCTAAAGAATTCATGATGAATTGTAAAGAATTCATTATGAATTCCAAAGAAATCAAGGTGAACTCTGAAGTATTCCTGGTAAATTCTAAATGATTATTATTAGATAGATAATTTTGACTCAAACTAATTTTTTCTAAGAAATTTATTGAAAATACATGCAAAATACATTGAAATTAATTTTGGTTATTTTTTTCTTGCTTCTACACATAAACATTTCACTTTTTAATATTTATTCATTACCCTGGTATTTTTTTTAAATTCCTCTTTTTTTCAAAAAAATACCCTTTTTTCCGAAAATATATCCCCCTATCTCCCCTAAAATTGAACTACCCAATCGATGTGATCCTTGTCCTTGTCAGTGTAGAAATATTGGGCAAGATAAAAAATCCATCTTTATTTCGTTATCGACTCTGGTTATGGGTCGTTGCCAAAAAGTTGTGAAATTTGGCCTATCGAGTTTTTGAAAAAAATCGCAGAACTAGCCAAAGTATTTTTTTCCATTAATTGTGATACAAAATAAAACGAAAATACCAATTTAAGAGATCAATTATTTTTAAAATATGTAGAATGGAGATAAAAAATTTTTAAAATATTGCAAAAATTTCTTTTTTCGCACTCTATTTGACTATGCCTCCAGATTGTCGATTATATTTTTATTTAATTAATACTTTTTAAAAATGGGTTACCAAGTTACTCATTGTTATAAATCGTACGGTACATAATTTGCAGAAATTTTTTGAATTTGCGAACAATAAACATGTTTCTGCTTATACGTGCACTTGCGTAGGACTAAAAGTAATGAGTTTTTGATTTTTTAGATTTTTTTATGTGATTTTTTCCGAATTCTAACCTAAAATGTGAGGGTTACCGAGTGGATATGAAACTTCAGAGACAGACATCTAAACACTTATAAACATCTTTAAATCTAAAATATTTATCCCTATTTATAATTTTTAGATTCTTTAACTTGATAAAAAAGACTCGTATGAGTATCAATCATTTATAAAATCTTGCTGTCATTATTTCGCAATTTTAGTTTGTGAATCTGTACTTGGGGACAGGTTACCGAGTGGACATTGTGAGTATATTTTTATTTCCCATTTCTAGACAAAGGCATCTAAAATTTTGCACTTTTATCACAGTGGTATATTCAATATATTGAAAATATATTGATATTCAATATATTCAAAACAATATATTAAATAATGAAAATGTGTAAAACTGTCGGGACTTGAATTTCACAAGTTTTTGGCAACGACCCATATAAACATTAGGGTGGGCCGAAAATATTTTTTTTTTTAGTTTTTTGGTCAGGATAGGAAAAATCTTTTTCTACATACAAAAACAGGTTTCCATGATTTTTTGTAGCTTTTTAAAATGATATCTTCGTTAGCAGAAATGAAATGAAGTTGGAAAGTTGGAAAGTTGGAAAACAGTGATTTTTTCAATATATGTGACGTGCCACGAGAAAAGGAGACTAACGCGGAAAAATAAAATTTTCTGAATAGAGAAACTCAAAAATGAATGAATGAATGAATCAATCAATCAATCAATACACAATAAACGGATTTTCGATTTTTTCCTCGTTAGTCCCCTTTTCTCGTAGCACGTCACATATCACGATGTTATATTTACATTTTGTTTCGATTATCTTCTCCTGGTACAAATTGATTCATTTTAGTATAATAATAGATTTTTTAGGAGCATTGATGAAGGAAAGAGCTTTGAAAAGGTAATAAAGTTACTCAAAATAAATATTTTGCAAGAAAATTGGTGTTTTGTAGTTAAATAACAGAGGAAAAAGGTCGCAAAAAGTTTTCTTACAAATATTATTTTTTGGGTTTTTTACAACATAATAACACATCACATTCTAAAAGAAAATTTCAAAATATTAAAAAAAGTGTTTTTGGGAAATCAAAGAGTAAAATATTATTTTTCAAAATTATGAAATTGTATTCTGAAAGTAACTTTTCTGTGTTTTTGTATTAATTTCAGAAAGACAAATATGGAAGACAGACACGCCATGGAATTGGAAATTTTTAAAATTTAAAAATGATATGAAATGAAATATACATAATTAGCGTAATTCGTGTACATTTTATTAAAAAAGTTGATAAATAATATGTAATATAAAAATGTGGTTAAATTTTTGTATGAGATTATTAAAAACAATCTAGGAAAATTTTAAACTTAATAAAAACACTACTATTTCACAAAACGACAAAAAAATGTACATGATTGCGTGATTTGATTATTTAAAATTTTTAAATAAACTATATCAAACGATACGAAGTACACTCGTCGCCGAATCGAAAGCCCCTGAACCGAAAACCACCTTCATGGTCGTTCACGCTTCATTGATTCTGT
>JBAGKK010035037.1:0-10796 GCA_037177015.1 Euceroptres primus
ATTCTTTGAATTCACCTAGCGTTCTTTTGAATTCACATTTAATTCTGTTAAATTCTTCTAAACGCTTTGAATTTTTTAAAATTCGCCTTATATTTTTTGAACTCACATTGATATTTTTTTAATTCTTTGAATTATTTTGAATTTACTTTGAGTTCTATGAGTTCACCCAATATTTTTATTTCGAGTTCTTTAAATTCACTTTGAATTCTTTCTATTCACTTTAAATTCGTTGAATGCACTTTGAATTTGTTTGAATTCACTTTTTATTCTTGTTTCAAACATTTCGTATTTTTTAAAATTCTTTTGAATTCATTTGAATTGTTTGAATTCACCTTAAATTCTTTTAAATCAGTTTGAATTTTTTGAATTTTATGAATTCTTTGAATTCTCCTTGTATTCTTTTGAATTCTCTTTTGTTCACTTTGAATTCTTTGAATTCACCTAGCGTTCTTTTGAATTGACTTTGAAGTCAGTTGAATTTTTAACATTCTTTTGACTTGTTTTAAATGCTTTGAATTCTTTTAAATTCTTTAATATTTTTGAACTCACGTTGAGTTTTTTAAAAATTTATCGTGTATTTTTACTTCGAATTCTTTGAATTCATTTTGAATTCGTCTTGTTTTTTTTTAAAATTTACGTTGACATTTTTTGAATTCTTTTGAATTTATTTTGAGTTCTATGAGTTCTTCTTGTACTCTTATGTCGAATTCTTTAAATTCACCTTGTATTCTTATTTCGAATTCTTTGAATTCACTTTGAATTCTTTGTATTCGCTTAGAATTCTTTGAAGTCACTTTAAATTCTTTTAATATCTTTTTAATTCATCTTTTATTCTTGTTTCAAAGACTTTGTATTCTGTTGAATTTTTCTGAATTCTGTTGAATTCTTTTGAATTCTGTTAAATTCTTTTGAATTCTGTTGAATTCTTTTAAATTCTGTTGAATTCTTTTCAATTCTGTTGAATTCTTTAAAATTCATTTGAATTGCTTAAATTCACCTTGTATTCTTTGAAACCCCTTTATTTCTTTTTGATTTTTTTGAATTCTTTGAATTTACTTTCATTTCTATTGAATTTTTGAATGATTTAAATACTTTTAAATTCTTTGAAATGTTTGAACTCACGTTGAGTTTTTTTAATTCATCGTGTATTTTTATTTCAAATTCTTTGAATTTACTTTGAATTTGTCTTGTATTTTTTTGAATTCACATTGACATTTTTTGAATTCTTTTGAATTTACTTTGAGTTCAATGAGTTCACCTTGTAATTTTATTCCGCATTCTTTGATTTCACTTTGCATTCATATTTCGAATTCTTCTAATTCACCTTGTATTATTTTCAATTATTTGAATTCACATTGATTTCTTTGAGTTTACTCAGAATAATTTTAACTTCTTTGAATTCTTTTGTATTCCTGAATTCAAGTGTACTTCAAAATTGTTAATGGTTATATTTTTTTTTTGTTATTCATTCTCATTCACTGACCAATTCTGCAGCAAAGACAAAAACGGTTACTTAAAAAAAAGCGTTTATGCGCAATTTTAAAAAGCTTCAGTGCTTGTACACCGCAAGTTTCGTCGAGATAATTTTAAATTAAAAGGCCATTGTTTTATCTCGAGCCAAGTTGTTCCATTTTCTTTGCCACAATGCGAGTTTCTTTTAAGGGGATGTGTCGTGCTATGAATGCGCCGAGTAAAAGAGTAAAAAGCTTGAGGCGATATAGTGCCCTAAATGTAAAACTGATGTTTAAAATGCTTTCAGCTGAGATGTTTGTAACGACCTTTTACTTATCTGCAACTTACTTTTGTCTTTTATACCGCCTTTATGCAAAAATTTTGATTTGATCAAATGGGATTAATTTATTCTATTATTCTGCAATCAATTTCCCACATTGTTGAGCAATTCTTTCTAAAATAACTCGCCAGTTATAAAGTTCGTAGACCTCAAAACAAAATTACAATTGCATATTACGATTCACATTTTTAAATCTTGAGAGCCATGAAATCAGCCTTATCGCGTAAATAACAGCACTCTTGTAAAGATCCAAGAAGATTAAAAGAAATACAGAGGCTGTTGTAAAAAGTCGTTCCCTCGACCGCAAGCGTGCAAACTTCTCCCGACCAGAAACGAAAGAAAAAGAACAATTTGGTACGATATATTTACGGCCTTATGACTCCAAAGCAACGACTCTTTTTGTTTTCTTCTGGACTTATAAAACTCCCTTAAAAACGGAAAAAAAACATGACGCAGATAAAATTTTAGCACCCTTGCCGAAGTAACTTGTCAAGTTAATTCTCAGAAAAGGACGAGTCTACTAAATTATTATTATACTGACGCCTTATGAGAAACGGGGTTTTACTTAATAACTCGAGATAAAAAAATTTTATTCTTACAGAAAACACTGCAAAACGTCTAATTTTAACAAGGTCAATTTTCAAATAACATTTTATTGAAAAATATCTGTAGGACTTAGACACGAGATTCAAGCTATCCTGATATATTAAGGGGCTACCCCTAAACTTTGAGCCAAAAATACACTACTTTTCTTTATTTATTTTCTAAGAAAGTATTTTATTCAATGCAAAAAATCTTTTTATTTACTAGAGTGCTGCTCAAAAAGAATACAAAAAAATTGTCACAACAAAATATTAATTTGTTAATAATTTTTAAACACGTTTTTTCGAAACAGTGCTTTTTAAGCCGGTACCAACAATTCCGGCCGATCTTCTGGACCGATTTGTCTCAAATTTTGCAGAGATGTTCATAAGATGCATGAACCTCGATCATCGAAAAATATTAACAAATAAACAAATGGTGAAAGTTTAAATTTTTTCTTGTTTTTTGACAGTCTTTTGCAACGTAAACTGTTTTAAAATGTTGTTAAATATGAATAAAAAATTATGATCGAGGTTCAGGTCATAACTATGCATCTTATGAACATCTCTGCAAAATTTGAGACAAATCGGTCTAATATATCGGCCGTAATCGTTGGTACCAGCTTTAAAAACATTGTTTTGGAAAAACGCTTTTAAAAATTATTAACAAATTAATATTTTGTTGTAACAATTTTTTATGTATTCTTTTTGAGTAGTACTTTAGTAAACAAAAAGATTTTTTGCATTAAATAAAATACTTTCTTAGAAAATAAATAAGGAAACGCAATGTATTTTTTGGATCGAGGATTAGGTGTAGCCCCTTAACTAATCACCACTTGTAAAAAACGGTCTTTTACATAATAACTTGGGACAGAAGAATTAAAATCCTATAGAAAAAAGTGAAAAATGTCTAATTTTACCAAGGTCAATTTTCAAATTACATTTTATGCCAAAATATCTGCAGGATTTTGTTTTTTGAAGAACATTAGTCTGGATTTATAAAACTCCCTTAAAAATGAAAAAAAAAACATGCGACAGATCAAATTTTAGCACCCTTACAAAATTAACTAATCCAGTTAATTCTCAAAAAAGGACGAGTCTACTAAATTATTATTATACTGATGCCTTATGAGAAACGGCGTTTTACTTAACAACTTGCGAAAAAAAATTATTTTTGCAGAAAAAATTGCAAGACGTCTAAGCTTATCTAGACCAATTTTCAAGTAACATTTCATTCAAAAATATCCGTAGGATTCACACACGGAAGACTCAAAGTTCGAGCTAGCCTTATATATTAACTAATAAAAGTTTCACCACTTGTGAGAAACGGTCTTTTACGTAATAACTCGAGAAAAGAAAATTTAAGTCCTATAGAAAAAAGGGCAAAATTTATAATTTTACCAAGGTTAATTTTCAAATTACACTTCATGTAAAAATATCTACAGGATTTTGTTTTTAAAAGAATCACTTATCTGGATTTATAATACTTCTTTAAAAATGGAAAAAAAAATATGGAGGGAACAAATTTTAACTCCCTTATAGAAGTAAATTGTCAAGTCAATTCTCAAACAAGAACGAGTCTACGTAACTATTATTATACTGTCGCCAGGTGAGAAGCGGTGTTTTAATTTTTAATTTGAGACAAAAAGTTTTTAATTAAATTTTAAATTTACAGAAAAAACTGCAAAATGTCTAGCTTTACAAAAGTTAATGTTGAAAATACATTTTAATTTAAATCTTACAGAAAAAAGTGTAAAATATCTTATTTTACCAAGGTTAATTTTCAAATAACATTTCATTCAAAAATATATGTAGGATTTACTCACGGAAGACTCAAAGTTTGACCTATCCTCATAGATTAACTAATAAAATTTTCATTGCTTACGAGAAACGGTCATTTACATAATAACTCGAGAAACGAGAATTTAAGTCCTATAGAAAAAAGTGCAAAATGTCTAATTTTACCAAGGTCAGTTTTCAAATTACAGTTCATGCAGAAATATTAAGAGGATTTTGTTTAAAAAATATATTTATCTGGATATATAAAGCTCTTTTAATAAAGGAAAAAAACATGCAGGAAATAAAATTTTAGCACATTTGCTAAATTAACTTGTTAAGTTAATTCTCATGAAAGGACGGATCTACTTAACTGTCAATATACTGACGCCTTATGAGAAACGCTGATTTACTGAATAACTCGAGACAAAAAATTTTAATCTTACAGATAAGACTGCAAGTTGATTAATTTTACCAAGATCAATTTTCAAATAACATTTCATTAAAAAATATCTGTAGGATGCACACGCAGGACGAAGGTTCGAGCTGTCCTTATATATTAACCAGTAAAAGTTTCACCACTTGTGAGGAACAGTATTTTACATTTTAACTCGAGACATAACATTTCCTTCAGAAAAATCTGTAGGATTTACACACGAAAGACTCGAGATTCGAGCTATCCTTATATATTAACAAATAAAAGTTTCACCACTTGTGAGAAACTGTCTTTTGAATAATAACTCGATAAAAGAGTATTTGAGTCTTATAGAAAAAAAAAGCAAAACATTTAATTTTACCAAGGTCAATTTTCAAATTACATTTCGTGCAGAAATATCTACAGGATTTTTTAAACAAAATATTTATTTGGACATATAAAACTACCTTAAAAATGGAAAAAATGTGCAGGAAATAAAATTTTAGCACCTTGGCTTAATTAACTTGTTAAGTTAATTCTCATGAAAGGACGAGTCTACTTAACTGTTATTATACTGATGCCTCATGAGAAATGCTGTTTGACTCAATAACTCAATACAACAAATTTTAATCTCACTGAAAAACCTGCAAGATGACGAATTTTGCCAAGGTTAATTTTCAAATAACGTTTCCACTCAAAAATATCTGTAGGATGCACACACTTAAGACTAAGGTTCGAGCTGTCCTTATATATTAACTAGTAAAAGTTTCACCGCTTGTGAGAAATTGTATTTTTGAGCTGTCCTTATATATTAACTAGTAAAAGTTTATCTGGATTTATAAAACTCCCTTAAAAATGAAATAAAAGCATAAAGGAAATAAAATTTCAGCACCCTTGCTGAAGTAACTTGTCAAGTTAATTCTTGAAACAGGACGAGTCTACTTAACTGTTATTATACCGTCTCCTATCGAGAGAATTTCAAAGGCGAAAGTCAGTAGTACCTGATGTTTTCAGAGCAACACAGGAACTTTTGTCTGGGTATCGATCCTGTCGAAGCTACACGACAAAAGGCTACCTACATTCTTTTTCTTTCTTTGATATGTCAGTTTCGCTCATCCTCTTTCGTTCTATACATCATGCCCACACGAGTGAGAAAAGTGCCGCGTTGCGAGCGCGCGTGCAGAGACAATATGACCAAATTGATTTCTCTCGTTTTTGTATCCTTCTATTTTCTGCCTCTCGACGTGCTCCCTGAAAAACTTGGCAGAAACCTCGGCAGTTATCAAGGTAAGTAATAGGAAAAATAATGGCTTTTCGAAATTCGAAGATAATCTTTCCATATATTTTCGCGATGTACCTTTTTTATTTTTACATATGCTAGGTACCTTCAATTTTTTTAGGCAACTTTACTAAACATTGTACTTCATTCGGTTTATTGATTATTGTATAGCTTTTTGTAGTGATCAAATTTGAGGGGTTGGCCACTCGATTTTTGAGTATACACCAGATTTCAAGATTTCAAAGATTTCAAGGATTTCAAAAGATTTCTAAGATTTCAAGAGATTTTAAAGAATTCAAAAGATTTCGAAACTTTTTAAGATTTATAAAGATTTCAAAGAGTAAAAAAGATTTTAAAGAATAAAAAAAATTTTAATGATTTTAAAAGGTTTTAAGGAATTCAAAATATTTGTAAGATTTCAAGAGGTTTCAAGAGCTTTCAAAGATTTCATGAAGGCAGGTACACCAGTTTTCAAGAGTGGTTAGCCCCTCGAGTAAAAAAAAATGTCAAAAGATTTCAGACTTTACAAAAATATCAAAAGGTTTCAAGGATTTCAAAATATTTCAAGCGATTTTAAAGACTTCAAAAGAATTCGAAGATTTCACAAAAATTTCAAAAGATACCAAGGATTTCAAAAATTTCAAACGATTTAACTTTTGAGTAAAACAAATGTCAAAAGATCTTAGATTTCACAGAAATTTCAATAGATTTTAGGGATTTCAAAAGATTTCAAAAGATTTTAGGTATTTCAAAAGATTTCAAACGATTTTAAAGATTTCAAACAAATTTCAAAGTTACCCCAAAGATTTCACAAAAATTTCAAAGGATTTTAAGGATTTCTAAAGATTTCAAAAAATTTGAAGGATTTCAAGCGATTTTAAAGATTTCAAAAGATTTCAGAGATTTGACAAAAATTTCAAAAGATTTAAATATTTCCAAAGATTTCAAACGATTTTAAAGATTTAAAAAAATTTCAAAGATTTCCCAAAAGTTTCACAAAAATTTCAAAGGATTTCAAGGATTTCAAAAGATTTCCTAAAGATTTCAAAAAATTTGAAGGATTTCAAGCGATTTTAAAGATATCAAAATATTTCAGAGATTTGACAAATATTTCAAAAGATTTCAAGGGTTTAAAAAGATTGTAAGAGATTTAAAACATCAAAAGATTTCATGAAGGCATGTACACCAGATTTCAAGAGTAGTTATTCCCCCTCGAGTAAAAAAATGTCAAAAGATTTCAGACTTCATAAAAATTTAAAAAGATTTCAAGAGTTTCAAAACATTTCAAAGATTTCAAAAGATTGCAAATATTTCAAAAAATTTTAAGGAGTTTAAACGATTTTAAATAGTCCAAAGGATTTCAAAGGTTTCACAAAAATTTTAAAAGATTCCAAAGATTTCAAAAGATTTTAAGAGATTTCAAACATTTCAAAAGATTTTATGAAGGCATGAACACCAGATTTCAAAAGTGGTTATATCCCCTCTCGAGCAAAAAAAAAATGTCAAAAGATTTCAGACTTCACAAAAATTTAAAAAGATTTCAAGAATTTTAAAGATTTTAAAAGATTGCAAATGGTTCACAAAAATTTCAAAATATTTCAAATATTTCAAGATTTCAAAAGATTTCAAAGATTACAACAGATTTTAATGATTTCAAAAGATTTTAGTGATTTCAAAAGGTTTTAAAGAATTTAGAAGGTTTTTCAGAATTCAGAAAACTTTTCAAGATTTCAAAAAATATCAAAGACTAAAATAGATTTTAAAAGATTTTAAAGAATTTAAAATATTTAAAAGATTTCAAGGGATTGTATGAAATTTGAATAAATTTCAAAAGATTTAAGAGATTTTAAAGATTTCGAGAGAGGTTATCCTCTCGAATAAAAAAAAAATGAAAAAAGATTTCAGACTTCACAAAAATTTAATTATATTTCAAGAATATCAAAAGATTCAGACTCAAGGATATCAGACTTAAAAAAATTTAACAATATTTCAAGGATATCAAAAGATTTCAAAGATTTCAAAAGATTTCAAAAGATTTTAAGGATAATTGAATCAAATATTCTAAGAAAAAAAAAATTACTTAAATTCGTAATTCTTAATTTAATTGTATATAAGTAGGATAAAAAAATTTGTTTTAATCAAAAATAAGATTTACAAAAATTGCAGGTATTTCGAGAACGACACGAGATACGACAAAACCGACGAACTTTTTCTGCCAGCTCAAGTTCACTATTCAAACTTTGCCATTAAAAAGAGGAAAACCTCTTTTTTAGAATTTTTTTTTGGTTATAAACCTAGAAAATTGATTTTTCAAGATTATTCGCCAAAATATTGGTTTCAATCAAAAAAGTTTCAAACTAATGCATAGTTTTCAAAAAAATATACATTTTATGTAAAAATTTTCTCTAGAACCAGCCATTTTCAAGAAAACATGCAAACTTAATTTTGTAAAACAATTTTTGTTTTTTGATTAACAAATTTAAATCTATTTTTAAAATTTACAATTAAACTAGCCTAGAAATTCCTGAATACATATGGAATTTTTTAATCTTTAATTTAAATTACTGTTGAACTTTTAGGTTTTGTCGTGCAAGTTTTTAAGTTCAATGGATCAAAAAATTAAATAAATTATTAAAACCCGTAAAATTAAATAATTAATGAAAAAAATTAAAATTTTAAACATCTTTCTCTGTATTTTCAAATTCTCAGTTTTCGACCTCTTTCTTTGTATTTTTGGAAAGGAACACACATCGAATTTTATTACTCAAAAATTCAATGCCCTCGTAAAAACTTTAACTGGAATAACCTAATCGTCAAAATCTAAGAAATTTTAGGATTATATCTAAAATCTTAAAAATCTAAAAAATCTTAAAAACATTAAAATCTAAGAGTTGAACAGCAATATTTGATTCAAAATTTCCCCTATGGTTTAAAATATCTAAAAATCGAGGAAAGGTTATAATTTGTTTAAAAAATTAAGTTGGAACATTTTTATCGAAATTTTTTCCTGGAGAAAAATTACCAGAACATAAAAAAAGAAAATTTTTTGCAATTTCTATTTAAATTAAAATTTTTATAATTTGCAGTCAATTTTTTCAAAATTATGGCATAAATAAATGTTTCTATAGCAATGAAAATGACTTTTTGTTCATTTTGGAAATTAAAGTTTTATTTACTTATTTATTTGTTTATTTACTCTTGAATCAGTTTTAAGTTACAAACAAGGACAAAATAGGGAATATCATCTTTTACCCTTCTTTATTATTGTTTTAGAAAGTTATTTCTACTTTGTATTTATATTGTTAATACTTATATTGTATTTATAATGTTAATTTTTATATTGTAAATATTTATATTGTTAATACTTATATTGTAAATATTTATATTGTATTTATATTGTTAATACTTATATTTTAAATATTTATATTGTATTTATATTGTATTTATATTGTTAATACTTAGAATGTAAATATTTATATTTTATTATTGCAGAATTGTGAATAATTACGTAAATACTCTAAAATTATATATTGTTAATACTTATATTGTAAATATTTATATTGTATTTATATTGTTAATACTTATATTGTATTTATATTGTTAATACTTAGAATGCAAATATTTACATTTTAATATTACAGAATTGTGAATAATTATGTAAATACTCTGACATTGAAATTCAATGTTTCTGAACAAGTCTTCTAAATTATCACAATAATTTTGATATGAAAAATGCTGTATGAAAAGAAGAATGCAAAGAAGATATTATATTGGTTTTTGGAATAACCTTTTTTTAAGGTAATATATTTTCAAACCAAAGTGAAAAGAAAACAAAAAAAAGCTTTCTGTCGAATCTTTAAGGATTTAGGAAACATAATCTTGCCCCTTTTTTCACAACTGGAAAAATGACTTTTTTCCAGTAGAAAAAAATATTATTGATTCCTTTTTGTGGTGTTTTCGTTTAAAGACGATTTGCATACGAAAAGCTGGTTTAATTTCACGCGTGACTAGATGCATCGACTATCTTGTCCATCATTCAGCCTAGAATAAATTAAGGTGGAATTAGTTCTCGTTAGGATAAATATAAATATAAATATAATTAATATATAATAATAAGTATAAATTTAATAAATATTTATTAATAAATATAAATATAATTAATATATAATAATAAGTATAAATATAATTATTACTTATTAATAAATATAAATATAATTAATATATAATAATAAGTATAAATATAATTAATATTCATTAATAAATATAAATATAATTTATATATAGTAATAAGTATAAATATCATTAATATTTATTAATAAATATAAATATAATTAATATATAATAATAAGGATAAATATAATTCATATTTATTAATAAATATAAATATAATTAATATATATTAGTAAATAGAAATATAATTAGAAATATAACTAATAAGACTTAGAAAAAGGGGTAAAAGTAAAAGAAAAAAAAAGGAAAAATAATTCACGTAAGAATTCTCAAGTTTCCAAAATATGTTTTTACAAATCCACAACAGTTTCAGAAACTAAAATTCAAAGTTTTTACTTCTCTCTATTCGAAATCATCATGATATGATACGATAAATAAAACATTGGAAACGTACGAATTTTTCAAATTCTGCAGAAGAATATTTTTCAGATTTAAAATTTTTTATCAGTAATGTAATATTTTATCAAAAATAATGCACGAATTGTGAAAAGAATGAAATGATTTACGTCACTATTCGGATTTGAAATTTGTATAGGAAAAGAATGCATGCATGATTCCGAATACTTTATCGTTCATTTTGAATTGAAAATTCGTCTCGGATGCTGTAAGTGCGCAAAAGCAATAACGTAATGGAGTACTCGTGAAAAGCAGATGACCCACATTTCTGCGGGCTGTTGGTAAATGATATAATCCTCTATTGTTAAGTACACCTCACACACTAAT
>JBAGKK010035047.1:0-10796 GCA_037177015.1 Euceroptres primus
TTCTATAATAATGCTAGATTGTTTCGGTTTCTTTCTTAAATGTTTTACTTTTCGTCCATTTTTCACTTACAAGGCAATAATTAATGTAAGTTAGCAAGCATAATTGTTTAAACAATTTATTATTATTAATTACAATAATATTCTCTTAGAATAATGCTAGAAAGTTGCGGTTTTTTCTAAAATTTTCCGCCTTTTGTCCACTTTTGAATCAGAGTGAGGTAATAATTATTCCAAGTTAACAAACATAACTGTTCAAACAATTTATTACTGTTTTTAATAATATTCTCTTTGAATAATGCTAGAAAGTTGCGTTTTTTCCTGAAATATTCAACTTTTTGTTCATTTTTCGCTTAGAGTGAGTTAATAATTAATACAATTTAACAAAAATAATTAGGTGATAATAAATGCAAGTAAACAAACATAATAATTTAAACAATTGATTTTTGCCTCGCTCTGACTAAAAAGATGAAAACAAGTTCAAAAATTCGAAAAAAACCGTGACTTTCTAACTCTATTCTAAGAGAATATTGCTATAAACAATAATAAATTGTTTAAACAATTTACTAAAGCATCTAATAAACAGAAGAAAGTAATATTTTATGTATAAGAAACAATTTGTACTAAAAAAACCGCGAAAGAAATCATAATCAGTACTAAAAATTCGCTAATCACAATTTTTCACTTATGGAGTTTTTTTGGGACCCTATAAAACCGACTTATGGGGGTAATATTTAAAAAGTAATTGTTAATGGATAAATTGAAAAATAATTTCTATGAGTAATTGTGAAGAGAAATGTTCAGTTTCAACTGGATTCACCTAATATTGACAATTCTGAATAAAATTTACAAAAAAAAAAAACGTTTTTGGTTGGATTAGTTATTACCTCACTAAGTAAAAAATGGACAAAAAGTTAAAAATTTCAGAAAAAGCCACAACTATTTAGCATTACTATGGGAGAAGACAGTTGTAAGTAATAATTTGTTTAAACAATTATGTTCCTGTACTGCATTTTAGATAGAACTTTTTAGTATTATTTAAAGAGAATATTATTAGAAATAGTAATAAAGTGTTTAAACAATTATGTTTGTTAACTTGAAATAATGATTACCCCACTCTAAGTGGAAAGTGGACGAAACGTTTTAAATCTCAGAAAAACCTGAAACTTTCTAGCATTTTTAAAAGAAAATATTGTTATAATTGATTATAAATTGTTTAAACAATTATGTATATTAACTTTCATTAATTATCACCTCAATAAGTGACAAGTGGACAAAAAGTTAAAAATTTCAGAAAAAACGCAAATATCTAGCATTAATATAGAAGAAGATAGTTATAAACAATAATAATTTATTTAAACAATTATGTTTGTTAAATTGCATTAATTATTAACTAACTCTAATCGAAAAGTAGACAAAAAGTTGAATATTTCAGTAGAAACTGCAACTTTCTAGCATTATTCAAAGAGAATATTATTTAAAATAATAATAAATCTTTTAGACAGTTATGTTTGTTAACTTGAAATAATTATTAACTCACTCTAATTGAAAAGTGGACAAAAGGTGGGAAATTTTAGAAAAAACCGCAACTTTCTAGCATTATTCTAAGAGATTATTGTTATAAATAATAATAAATTGTTTCAACAATTATTTCTGTAAACTTTAATTGATTATTGACCTGCTCTATCTGAAAAGTTGAAAAATTCGGAAAAAAACCGCAACTTTCTAACTCTATTCTGAGAGAATATTGCTATAAATAATAATAAATTGTTTAAGAAATTTATGAAAACGTCTCTAATTATAAGAAGAAAGTAATATTTTAAGCATTAGAGACAATTTGTACTAAAAAAACCGCGAAAGAATCATAATTAGCGCCAAGAACTCGCATAACCCAATTTTTCACTTATGGGGTTTTTTTGGGACCCTGTAAAACCGACTTATAGGCGCGATATTTAAAAAGTAATTGTTAATTCGTATTCTTCGGCTATTCATCAAGAGAAATGTTCAGTTTCAACTCTATTCAGCTAATATTGACGATTCTAAATAAAATTTACAAAAACGTCTTTTTTTCTTATGGGAAATACGTGTTATACTTCATGGGGCTTGCGGAACCTCTAAATTTAATTATTTTTTCTAAATTAATTTTTTTTCCAGAAAAAAGACATTTATTTTTTTGTGGATTTGAACAAATTTGTGAGAAAAGAGCATGAAAAATCAAAGAATAAAAATTTGGACGACCCTAATGCACATTCAGTGCGACCGAAGTCGCTAAATTCGAAAAAGGGACTTTATTCTATAGATTTATTCTGTACATGAAGTTCATTTATTTATTCCTAGGGAGTTTCGAATGAAACGCAACTACATTCTTGTTACAGCTGGCAAGTTGAAATTTGTCGAATTCTCATTTTGTGAATCTTGACGAATGGGCTGCAACAAAATTAACTCCCGCGTATTTTCTATGGGATTGATTAAATTGGTTTTTTATTTTTTGAAAGTCCAGTTTGATTTATATCAGAGAAAATCTTGTTTTATTCCAGCTTTGGACTTGATCACTCTTTTTCCTCTTGGAAGAGGATTGTAGGCGTCATTATTACCGAATCTGACGTTCGATGTACCAATCATAACCGTCAGGTTCATAAATGGAAACCCGTCACTGTCCCTGTCATGCTTTGGGTATCGCGTTAAAGCTATAATACGATCGCGGAAAAAGACCGCAACGGCCATTGCGTTTTACACGCTCGTCAATTAACTGCGGGACACGATAGACTGATGCGATCGATTCTTCTGATGAGAAATTTAATATACCGCCAATCTTTTAGTATGACATCCAAACATTCACTGCCAATTAACTCGAACAATGTGGAAATCCAGGACAAATTTTCTCCACATGAAAATGCGGTAAAATCATAGTCGATCAAAGAGTTTTTTTTTGCTTTCAAGTTTAAATTTCCCAAATTTTCGAAATGAAAAAATGCTTTGTGGAAGCACTTCAATTTCTCTCGGAAGCAGTATTTTTCATTTTACTGATGAGAATGGCTTTAAATTCAATAATTAAAGTTTAGAGTTTCCAAATTTCCACCCTAATTTCAATTGGATTGTTGGAATCAGAGTCAGATTCCAATTGGCAGAAATTTTTGGATGAAAAGAGCAAATGTGAGAATTTTCTGTAGTAGAGTGGATATTTGGAAGTACTGAACTTAAACTTTATAATTTAAAGCCTTTCTTTACAATAAAATGAAAAATACTGCTTCCCATAGAAGTTTAAGTGACTACAGCAGTCCTCATTCTTCGCATGAAAACAGCAAATTTGAAAATTTTTTGGCAAATATAAGGAATAATTAAACATGGTTTGTTTTTTTGTTCCAACAAAAGAAGAATACTGTTTCCAGAAAAAATTAGTGTGCTTTCACATTGAGCCACTTTTGAACTGTTACACGCTGAGAAAAAAGTACATTTTTTAATTCAAATACGATTCAGCCTAGAAATATTAACCGATTTGAATATTTCTTCTTCTAAAATACAGGTATTAAAATTCCAGAGAGAATTTTTGATGCCAATTTTGAAAACATGTCTTCATTTTTTTTATAAATAAACAAATACATCCAAAAAATGACCTTTTTCAATTCGGCCTTCTCGGTTCTTGTCAATCGTGCGAAATTTTTTGCAATTGCCTGAATTTTATAGAGCGACATCACCTGAAGATAACTCGATATTAACCACTGAACAAAAAAATTTGTTTATAAACAAATTATTTTTAAAAAGTCGGTTTTTTCTAATTTTCATTATTTTCAGATTATTCTTCCTTATTTTATGCGTAATTTGTTTCATAATATTACCATTATGGGAAAAATTTGTATTAAAATAATTATTAATAATAATTTGAACAAATTTAATTAAAAAATACAGAATTTAGGTGTTTTTTGACGAAAAAGTTAGTTTTTTTCAAACTAGTACCTCTACTTGGCTAACACAAGACAGTTTGAAATCTAGGTATGATAAAACAATTTTATGATTGTTATAAACAAATTTTATAACAAATTAAAAATTGGGCCACTTTTCAGACTTAAATAATAATTCTTTTAGTATTGGTATATTTAATTAAATACATTATGGTAATTTAAGCACTAATTATGTTTAGTTCATAAATTTTCTATTACATATTATAAACAAATTTCATTCAGAAATGCAGAATTTGGGTCTTTTTTGACGAAAAAGTTAGTTTTTTCGACCTAGTACTTCTACTTGGCTAACACAAGACAGTTTGAAATCTAGGTACGATAAAACAATTTTATGATTGTTATAAACAAATTTTATAACAAATTAAAAATTGGGACATTTTTTAGACTAAAATAATATTTCTTTTAGTGTTGGTATGTTTAATTAAATACATTATGGTAATTTAAGCACTAATTATGTTTAGTTCATAAATTTTCTATTATTATAAACAAACTTCATGAATAAATGCAGAATTTGTGTTTTTTTAGCACTAAATTTCATGATTGTTATAAACAAATTTTATGAAAAATGAGAAATTGGGACATTTTTGAGCCCAAAAAATTCTTTTTCAATGTTGGTTAATTTATTTAAATTAAGATAATTTAATAAATAAAATAAAAAAATTAAATTAAACACATTATTATAATTTAAGCACTAATTATAAATTATAAATTTTGTTCCAACAAAAGAAGAATACTATTTCCAAAAAAAAATTAGTGTGCTTTCACATTGAACTGTTCACTTTTGTTCACTTTTGAACTGTTAGACAGTGAGAAAAAAGTACATTTTTTTGGTTCAAAATACGATTCGGCCTAAAAATATTAATCGATTTGAATATTTTTTCTCTAAAAAAAAAGTTAATAAAATTCCGGCAAGAATTGTCGATGCCAATTGTGAAAAATTCCTTCATTTTTAAAATAAATTTATTTATAAATTTTTTATAAATTTTATAACAAGTATATCCAAAAAACTGACCATTTTTTCAATTCGGCCTTCTCGGTTCTTGTCAATGGTGCGAAATTTTTTGCAATTGCCTGAATTTTATAGAGCGGCATTACCTGAAAATAACTCGATACTAACTATTCGACAACAAAATTTGTTTATAAACAAATTATTTGTCAGAAGTTGATTTTTTATAATTTTCATTATTTTCAGATTACTCTTCCTCATTTTATATGTGATTTGTTTCATAATGATACCATGATGTGAAAAATTTTATTTTCAAATAATTATTAATAATAATTTGAACAAATTTAATTAACAAATGCAGAGTTTGGGTGTTTTTTGACGAAAAAGTTAGTTTTTTCGATCTAGTACTTCTACTTGGCTAACAAAGAACAATTTGAAATCTAGGTATGATAAAACAATTTTATGATTGTTATAAACAAATTTTATAACAAATTAAAATTTGGGACATTTTTCAGACTACAGTAATATTTCTTTTAGTGTTGGTATGTTTAATTAAATACATTATGGTAATTTAAGCACTAATTATGTTTAGTTCATAAATTTTCTATTATTATAAACAAATTTCATTAACAATCGCAGAATTTGTGTCATTTTTTTGTTCCAACAAAAGAAGAAAACTGTTTCCAGGAAAAATTAGTGTCCTTTCACATTGAACCACTTTTGAACTGTTATAGTGAAAAAAAAGTACATTTTTTGGTTCAAATACGATTCAGTCTAGAAATATTAACCAATTTGAATATTTTTCCTTCTAAAAAACAGGTAATAAAATTCCAGAGAGAATTGTCGATGCCAATTTTGACAAAAGGTCTGCAGTTTTTTATAAATAAACAAATATATCCAAAAAATGACCATTTTTTCAATTCGGCCTTCTCGGTTCTTGACAATGGTGCGAAATTTTTTGCACTATTGCCTGAATTTTATAGAGCGACATTACCTGAAGATAATTCAATATCAACCATTCAAAAAAAATTTGTTTATAAACAGATTATTTGTCAGCAGTTGATTTTTTATAATTTTCATTATTTTCAGATTATTTTTCCTTATCTTGTAAGTAATTTGTTTCATAATGTTACCGTGATGGAAAAAATTTGTATTCGAATAATTTTTATCATTATTAATATGAACAAATTTATTAACAAATGCAGAATTTGGGTGTTTTTTGACGAAAAAGTTAGTTTTTTTCGATTTAGTACTTCTACTTATCTAACACAAGACAGTTTATATACTGTGTATGATTAGGCATTAAATTTTACAATTATTATAAATAAATTTTATGACAAATTAAAAATTGGGACATTTTTGAGCCCAAAAAAGGATTTTATCACCGTTGGTATGTTTAATTACTTATATTATCGTAATTTAAGCACTAAGTAGTCTAATTAGCATTGAATAGTCCGTAAATTATACTATTATTATTAACATATTTCATTAACAAATGCAGAATTTGGGATTTTTTGCTCATCGCTAAGTATTAAATTTCATGATTGTTATAAACAAATTTTATAAAAAATGAGAAATTAGGACATTTTTGAGCCCTAAAATTTTTTTTTCAGTGTTGGTTAATTTAAATAAATTAAAATAATTCAATAAATAAAATAAAAAATTTAATTAAATACATTATTATAATTTCAGCATTAATTATAAATTATAAAGTTATAAATTTTACTATTATTATTATTATTATTAAAAAATGCAGAATTTGCATGTTTTTTGACGAAAAAGCTCCCTTGTTTCGATTTAGTACTTCTACTTGGCTAACACAGTACAGTTTAGATACTAGGCATGATTCAGCAATAAAGTTTATGATTATTATAAACACATATTATAACATATGAAAAATTGTGACATTTATGAGCCTAAAAAAGTATTTTTTCAGTATTTTTAAAAAACTTTGTTTATAATAATCATCAAATTTATTGTTTAATCATGATTAGTATTCAAATTGTCTTGTGTTAGCCAAATACAAGTAGTAAATAAAAAAAACGAGCTTTTTCGATAAAAAACACCCAAATTCTGCATTTGTTAATGAAATATGTTTTTAATAATAGTATAATTTACGGACTATTCAATGTTAATTAGACTTATTAGTGCTTAAATTACGATAATATAAATAATTAAACATACCAACGGTGAAAAATCCTCTTTTGGGCCCAAAAATGTTCCAATTTTTAATTTGTTATATAATTTGTTTATAACAATTATAAAATTTAATGCCTAATAATGCATAGTATATAAACTGTCTTGTGTTAGCTAAGTAGAAGTACTAAACCGAAAAAAACTAACTTTTTCGTGAATAAACACCCAAATTCTGCATTTATTAATGAAATATGTTTATAATAATGATATAATTTATCGACTATTCGATGTTAATTAGACAAATTAGTGTCTAAATTACGATAATATAAGTAATTAAACATACGAACGGTGAAAAAATCTTTTTTTGGGCTCAAAAATGTCCTAATTTTTAATTTGTTTTAAAATTTGTTTATAATAATCAGAAAATTTATACATAATCATGCGTAGTATTTAAACTGTCTTGTGTTAGCTAAGTAGAAGGACTAAATCGAAAAAAACTAACTTTTTCGTCAAAAAACACCCAAATTCTGCATTTGTTAATAAAATTTGTTCACATTAATAATAAAAATTATTCGAATAAAAATTTTTTCCATCACGGTAACATTATGAAACAAATTTCCTACAAAATAAGGAAGAATAATCTGAAAATAATGAAAATTATAAAAAATTAACTTTTAACAAATAATTTGTTAAACTTGAGAAATTTAAATTAGATTAAAATCAAATTTAAAATCCTATTTAACGTTCAATGATCAACTCCTGAGACTCCAGAACTTCTGAAAATAAAACCAAAAATCCAACCACCAAATTTTGACAATCACCATAAAATTCTCCTATTATAATTCAAAAAAAAGATCCTGCAAAAAGATACTACATAAATAAAAAAGAAGAAAGAAAATTGAGAAGGCAACCAACCAAAACCTCTTCCTTCTCTTTTTTTTATTTCATTTATTTATTTTTTCATTTTATTATTTCTTTCGTCTTTATTATTATTATGATTATTAATTGTTGGTGCTTTGCATGGGCTTTATGCAACAAATTTTATAACCATAGGGTTAATAGAAATCAACAAGATGAATTTCAATTATTATTATTGAAAAAAATAAAAAAGACGGAAGAAATAATAAAATAAAAAATAAATAAATAAAATAAATAAATAAAATAAATAAAAAAAGAGAAGGAATGGGTTTTGGTTGGTTGCCTTCTCATTTTTCTTTCCTCTTTTTTATTTTTGTAGGATCTTTTTCGAGGATCTTTTTTTGAATTATAATAGGAGCATTTTATGGTAGCTGTCCAAATTTGGTCGTTGGATTCTTTGTTTTATTTTCAGGAGTTCTACTCATTAAATAATTCGTTTATAAACCATTTTTTCTGTTGAATCGTTAATGTCGAATTATCTTTAAATAATGTTGTTCTATGAAATTCAGGCAATTGCAAAAAATTTCGCACGATTGACAAGAACCGAGAAGACCAAATAGAAAAAAATGATCATGTTTTGAAATATATTTGTTTATTTATAAAAAAAAGTGGAGACCTTTTTTAAAAATTGGCCTCGAAAATTCTCACCGTAATTTTATTAGCTTTTTTTTTAAAGAAAAAATATTCAAATCGGTTAATATTTGTAAGCTAAATCGTATTTTGAACCAAAAAATGTACTTTTTTCCCCACTAAGTGTTGGATCTCTAGAAAGAAGACTTTGATTTTGTAATTAGAAAAAGACTTTAATTACATTCTCATCAGAGAAGGAATTATTTTTAATTAGAATTTAAAGAATGCGACTCTTGTTTGAAAATCAAAATCCATTATTAAATTATCTTTCCCGTTATTAAATTCTGCAACAGAACAGAGCCAAATTTTCCAATAAATCAAATCAACAACAGGAGGTTTCTTTGATCTCGATTGGTGAAGCTTTGTCAAAAAGGGCGGAAAATGAAAAGGAGACAATAGCACGAAAGTGGTGTTATGTTGTGGTAGTTGGAATGCGGCTCATGGTCTCTTTCTAACGGAAATTATTGGTCCTTGTGTATTGAATTAACGGCTTCCAAAGCCATCATTGGTCGGGCTGTGGAATTAAATTACGAACGAAGAGAGGATACGGTGCGTCGCCAACGTTTGCGGAAAGCTTAATGCGAATCGTACTCGACGAGTCGTTTTGCCCGAATGAAATGTACACGACTCGACAACGATATCACTTTCGGTTAGGGGTTTCCAATCTATGATCCGCTGACTCCGCGGAAGTCAGTTTCCTGTTTCAATCGTGCTCGTCGGCTTCGAAGTCTGTACTTGAATCCATATCGTCGTCCAGCGTACAATCGGTTTATCATCAAACGACTCCCTACGAGAAAATCCGGGAAATCGTTTGAAACAAAACTGCGCGGTTTAAATCACAAATTTCAAAGCGTTGCAAAATTTCAAACAAATCGACAATTTGATCTGTCGTTTCTTCTTTTTGAACTACCTAGTATATTATTTTACATTATAAAATGTCGATAATATCCTCCTTTTCTTATCTGTTTTTTTCAGCTTCCCGGATAATATTTCAGCGGATTTTACAGCTTTGATGAAGTACATTCAGGGATAATCATCAATACGGAAGAAGTGAGAGGAGTTCCAAAGGAAAGAAGTGCATCGAGAAGAGACAAACGTGAGGAAGGGATTACCTTTCTGAAAAACGTGACAGGCACCGAAGTACAAGAGAATCCCGAATGTAAATCCTGAAATCCCCAGTCACCTCGGGATGCGCAGCATCTTTATGCGAGAGGAGAGGCAAAATAAGAGCGAATACGACAAACCGTTCTTTCCTCGAGTTACGCCAAGTTCCAAGTTGAACGAAGAGAAGGCTAAATAAAAAGAAATAAAAAGGAGGTAGAAAAAAAAAGAGTGATATCGCAGCACGTTGGCTTGGATGAGAGTGGCTTCTTAGCATTCGCGATTGCGTTAGTCGAATTCTCGTTCTTCCTTTTTTTCGTCCCGGAATAAGAGGGGAAGGACTTTGGAGAACGATGTGCGGGTTCAGGACCGCGGGGCTCGAACCAATAAGACACGATACAGTTCTCTCTTCTGTACCCATGCATCGCGATGTAATGCGAAACTAAAACAGAATTATCCGGTCCCTCCCTTTTCAGGGGTTGGAGGTCGGAAACCGAAAAGGGGTTTCGCTGCCGCGCCGGTTGGGCGCCACCAATAGACAGGGGTGCATTATAACGAATAGTGACGACAGTAGGAATACTGACACTTGAAACTTTTGCCTATTAGATGAGAAAGGGACTTTTACTATTGTATTCTTCAAATGAGATAAAATCAATTTCATTTTGTATCAATGCCAGCTTTTGCAACTGATGTATAGGATCTATAAAGCTTTTAAGGATGTTGATTAGGTACACTCCCGGCAGAAAGTTTGGATATATTTGGACTGACCGTTTGAAAAAGCATGCTTCACTTCAATGCAGAAAATCTGTGCAGAAATTGAGTCTAAGACTTTCAAATATGGACTGTTTTAGAGTTTAGAAAATTCTGCGACGAATGCACTTGTATCTAAATCATTTTAATAAATCAGGATGTCTAGCGGACTGGGAAATCGGGGAAAACTCGGGAATTTGTTTTCACCAGGGAAATCCCGGGAATTTTATTTCAGATCGGGAATTTTTTAATTTAATGGTAAAATCTACTTATTTTCACTTAATTTACGGCTATTTGAAAAATGGAAAAAATAAATTTCTAAAATAAAAATGAACATTAACTTTTATTTTTGCAAAAAT
>JBAGKK010035058.1:0-10794 GCA_037177015.1 Euceroptres primus
CTCCGGAAGTAACCGAATGCGGCTTTGTGCCCAATTTACATGGCCCAGCGACTTTGGGTCAGTCATAGTATTTTTCAGATTCCCATCATCTCTCCTCAAGAGAACATCTCTCTCACATCTGACCAATGCAGCTTGTTGCACCAAGTCAGCAACACCGTATCAAAATGTAAAACTTTATTGTAAATAGTCCTCCAATTCAAATCATGTAAATACAGTCCACTCATCAATTAAACTTTTTATATTTTTCATTTAAAGGTGTTTTCATTCCTTTATTTTAATTCCAAAAATTAGTATTGACAGTCAACAAATTCTGTGCGTCTAATGAACTCAACTTGAAAGAATTTTGTCAATTACTCCGTTCGATTAAAAGATATTCCGTAAAAGGTGAAAATAGTAGACTCCAGAATTTTGGATCGATTCATATTAATTAATATTAATGAATATTAATTAATATTAATGAAAATTATTTAATGTTTAAAAATAATTTTTATTCTGTGAAAAAAGATCTTAATTCGCTCCGCTGGGAATCGAACCCAGGTCTCCCGATTGCCTGTCGGTTAATATTATTTAATATTAATAAATATTAATTAATATTAATGAATATTAATTAATATTAATAAATATTAGTTAATAATATTCATCGTTCTAATATTATTCATCGTTCTAATATCGTTCTTTTATGAAATGTTCTAAACTAATTTTATCACTTCTTTTAGTACATAGTAAATTAATGCATAATGTCCTTTCTGTGACTTATAACATTATTCATAATTACTGGATCATAAGAAAATTATTAAATCTTAGATATGATTTTCCTTAATGATACAGAAGAAAGTTAGATCAATACACGCGATCTCGTGACTACCGGTATTGGTGGACATTTAGAGCAGACTTCATGTGAAAAATGTAGTTTGTAATTTATGCGAAATGGCACCACTCCAATGCACTTTCGAATATTCATTCTTCCCTAATAAAAATTGTCAGGTTTTTTCAATGAAATTGCTCGACTTTATTTTTTTCCTGAAAATTCAGATCCACTGAGATGGAGGAAAGATTGAAAAATTTTGCAGAAGTTTAAAATTTCTCCCAGGTATATGCATCCTTTATGGATTTATTTTTCTTAAAGATTCTAAACTGATCAAAATTCGCGGCAGCGAATGGCTACTAAGTACCCAAAATGCTAAAAAATTCAAATATTTATCTATTAATTGTTTTAAAAATTTATTTAATATTTTTTACTTTAAATTTAAGGTAAAGCTCCTTTACATCAAGCAATCATTCAGTTAAGTGCTTTAAATACAAATTACTCATTCTTCAAATACATAATGAAAATGTATAATTTACGATAGCAATAAATCTACGTGAGATTTTTTCCTTCGGTGCAACTTTCTCTTCCAGACGTTCAGATATTACAAAGATGTTACAGGATGAAATACCTGCGTAATACTGTTGACATAGTGGCTCAGTTTTACGCGTGATTGGCGATAGGTGTTCCTTTTTCATTGAAGACTTGCTATTACCGATAACAGTAGTTTTTTTATCAAGTAAAAGATAACGTTATACTTTGCATAAAATTTACTTTTTGTGCAAATTTCAGTTTAACATGATGGAAAAAAGTTATAAATAATATTCCCTGTAGTGGACAAAGAATAAAAACATTTTTATTAGAAATTTCTTTTACAAATAAGACATTTATTTGAAGTAATTTTCTACTTCATTTGAGTAAGTAACTTTTTACTTTTACTGGATAATAACAATCCTCAGTGTTTAATCTTTATTGATGCACCGTCAGAATTCAGCTAATCACTGTTTCTTGTAATTTTTGTTGACTTTCATTAGCAATGGGAAGAAAAAAAAAGTATCTAACTTTCTTTTGCTCGCAATTCTTTATCTAAATGAGAAATATAAATGAAGTTTGAGTCTATGGATAATCTACAGACAGATCATTGTAAAACCATGAACGATGCCATTTCAAAATTTTCTCGGTAATTGCTTAGTAATTTCCTCGGACATTCTGGATATTTTGCCGGGAAAATTTTAATATGATGTCATTATTACTATTTAAAAAACGGTTTCAACTGTAATTTGGCATGTGATACTTTCGTTTTTTTTTTGTAAAGTCTACAAATTTTATGAGTTCCAAGCTTTTATTACCCAGATTGACCGACTCTCCCTTAATTTATATTCTAGATAATAACTATATTGAGAACTCGATTGAGAAAGTAAAATGTCAATAACTAATTTTGTCCCCAATGAGCCTTACTTTTTTCTTTATTGCTAAGGCTCATACACAAATTGTAGAGAACGACATTACGGTTATGATTTCTACCTATTTAATGAAATTAAAAAAATATCTGCTCCAATCGTTATTTGTTTTTCTCATTTAGAAATTCAAATAGAACTGTCACGATTTTACACTTTACGCTTCCATAGATTATAGGCTTCTAAAAATATAAATGATAGCTCAAGTTAATAGCATTTTCCAGCGACATGGATTAAATTATAACAAAATTTTGAATAATTTATAGTTTTACAGAAAATCTTGAATAATTTAGTTTTACAGAAAATCTTGAATAATTTAGTTTTATAGAAAATCTTGAATAATTTATTTTTACATAAAATCTTGAATAATTTAGTTTTACAGAAAAGCTTGAATAATTTAGTTTTACATAAAATCTTGAATAATTTAGTTTTACAGAAAATCTTGAATAATTTTGTTTTACAGAAAATCTTGAATAATTTAGTTTTACAGAAAATCTTGAATAATTTAGTTTTACAGAAAATCTTGAATAATTTAGTTTTATAGAAAATCTTGAATAATTTATTTTTACATAAAATCTTGAATAATTTAGTTTTACAGAAAAGCTTGAATAATTTAGTTTTACATAAAATCTTGAATAATTTAGTTTTACAGAAAATCTTGAATAATTTTGTTTTACAGAAAATCTTGAATAATTTAGTTTTACAGAAAATCTTGAATAATTTAGTTTTACAGAAAATCTTGAATAATTTATAGTTTATATAAAAATTAAGAGGACTCGCTGCGATATTCTTAAAATAAATTCATAAAATCCTAGTAATAACTGTGCTTGGTAGTAGTTTTATTGTTCCTAAAATTATTTTTCTCTCAGCTTAGCGGTATTACTAATAAAACTATAGAGAGAGATAACAAATTTTATTTTCCTCATTACCCATCACTGTGTCTTCAAATCATCACTCACCCCTGAGAAAAAAAATTCGAAGTAATGAATAAAGTAATAAAAAAAAATACTGAAATTGCTTCCTGTATTGTAATTAAAATAGCAGAACAAGTTACTCAAGTCTAACTTACTGTTTTAATTCAATTACAGTGGGCTATTTTGTATTTTCTCAGCAATGTAATTCTGTTACCAATTTCATCGACGAATGCAATTTAAGAATTTGGGAGTCGTTATAAATGTTAATATTCTTATAACAACACAAAATTGGATTATTTCACAGAAAATGATTTCTTCAAAAATTTTGCGTTGTGCATTGCAATTTCTAATGCTATTATTAGGCCCAATTAGCTGTGGATGGTAGTAAAGGAACGAGAAATCGAAATTTTTCGTAGCCAATGTAGGTCGAGATTGTCGATCATGCGATTTTGCATTCTGTGGCGGTTTAATTTAAGTAAACGCGTTCGCGTGCGACCATCGATGCGAGGTTGATTAACTCCTAAGTAAAAGATGTGTGACTCGATGCAATTGGTCCTACGGCTGGTTGGATATTCGCATAATCACGTATTCCTCATTCACTGGCTCGTGACCAAAGATCTCGCGTCGAACACGCCATTGTTACTGACAAATTGGCAAGTAGGTAATACTTGAAACACGCTGAGGCATTCTATGCGATACTTATTCCTTTTTTTTTCTTGCTTTCCTGTCGCGACAAACCGTGAAATTGTGGAAGAATTGAGTCGCGAACACCAATTTTTTGAAGTGTCGAGGGAATGACAGACCGCAATATAACGAATTAACAATGTTAAGTGTAAAAAAAAATATTTTTTTACACTCAATATATCAAGAAAGAATGCCTTTGGTAAAAAGAAACAAATCTGGAACGAATGGGAGAAAATTCCGAGCTTTTTGTGGCGAGTTGGCTTTGTAAAAGAGTGAGAGATAACGAGTGTTTATAATAAATAAATTGATGCAGCGAGAGAAATACTGTGTTGAGATAATTACGGAGAGTTAGTTACAAAATATTCGTATAAGTTTAATAAAGATGTAAAAAATTTAAATATTTTGCAAATACATACAATATAATGTAAATAATTATGTAATGTAAATAAATAATGTAAATACATTGCAATTGTAGTGCGCAAAATAACAGCTGATTTGTATTTTCAGATGTCATTTGTTCTTCCTTCTTTTTGCAAATGACTTTATGAAACAACTAAGAAAATATTCTTGCGTTTCAAAAACAAAAAATTCATTGACTTTCTTCTAATTTTTTTTTATGAAAACAACTTTCTCTTTTAGATAAAATTGTAACTGTACATTTTTTCTTGTATATGATTCTTGGAGGTCTGTAAATAAAAAAGACTAAGTTTCACATGCGGATTTAAAAGAAATTATCATGCTTAAAGATTAAGTATAAAGTAACAATAATATTGTAATCTTAATAACTGTTAATAATCTTTTAATATAAAAAGAATTTATTAGTGCCGATATTGTAAAATCACCGACGATTTAAAATTCCCAACACTAAAAAATTTCGGAAAAAAATTAAAAATTGTTTCAATAGATAAATAATTAGATAATTTTAATAATAATTTAATTAAAAATATTTTACAAAATCAGAATAACTTTAATAAATTTATTTACTAAATTATTATAAAAATTACTTATTTATTGAAACGATTTTTTTTTTCGGGAATTTTCTAGTGTCGATGATTTTAAAGTATACATTAGCAATTTTCTGTTGGGAATCTTCCAGTGTGTAGAATTTTATATTGTCAGCGATTTTATAATATCGGAAATTTTATTTTTTAGCAATTTTTTTGTTTGGGAATTTTGCAACGTCGGAAATTTTCTTTGACGGGATTTTCCAGTCGTTCCATAAAACAGTTACTACTTGGAATGTCTGAAAAAATAAAAATTAAATTGTATCAAATTACTGTTAAATAAACAATTATAACCCAAGAAGTAAACTTAGGTTTCTCTTTAAAAATTCGAGACAATTTATTAAAAGTCGGTTAACTTTCATCGATTTTATAAATCATTAAAAGTATTGATTAATTTCGAGGTTATGTGCACGGAAAAGAAATTAGCATTGAATCAAGAAAATATTGGTCTGAATGAGGACGATACAATATTTTCTTGATCCAAGAAAATTTTTCTTGTCTCAGGAAAATGTACTTGAATGAAGAAACTTACTTTTCTGTAACCAAATACATTTTCTTGAGGCAAGAAAAATTTTCTTTGATCAAGAAAATATTGTATCGTCTGTATTCAGATCAATATTTTCTTGATTCAATACTAATTCTTTTTCCGTGTGTATGAATTTAAGAAAAATAAGTACATAAGGAGTACAAAAAAGGAAAAAAAAAATATAAAAAGAATTTATTTCAATATTTTATTATAAATCTCTTGAATCTATATTATTTAAAAGTACTATAATGATTAAGTAGTGAATATTACTGTTACGACAATTACTACTATTACTACAATATACATTACTATTACTACAACATTACTATAATGATTGATTTGAATTTGTTATGTTCATTCATAATAATTCAAAGTAACTATACGTATTAAAAAATAATAAAGTAATGTTGAATTGAAATAAAAGTAATTTCATGTTTTATTATATTTTTAGATATGAAATTAACAATAAAAAAACGTGTGAAATCAATCTAAAAAAAGACCCTCGAAAAAAAACGAGGGCAAAAAACGCCGCCAAATAGTGCATCAAATAGAAACCATTTCAAAAACTTAATTGATGGTGTAAAAATTTTACATGTTTTGAGATAATTAGACTTCGCGAAATATAGCAAAATATTGCAAATAAAAGTCATGAAATAAATGACATTTGCCAAATAAAATAAAACAATTTTGTATTGTAAATAAAAGTCATGAAATAAATGACATTTGACAAGTAAAATAAAATAATTTCTAAAGTAATGAAATCACGGAAATTTGTCAAATAAAATAAAATTGTTTGAGCAAGAAAGTAAAAATCCAAACATCCAACAAAATTCATAAAGAAAATTTTGGCAGGCCTAATGCCCTTTTCCTCTAATGACAGTAATAGAAATTGCAACAAAACAACAGACGTCACTTTAAAAAGGACGTAGGCCCGCCAAAATTTTCTTTATGAATTTTTTTTTATGTTTGGATTTTTACTTTCTTGCACAAACAATTTCATTTTATTTGGCAAATTTCAGTGATTTCATTACTTTTATTTGCGATAAAAAATTATTTCATTTTACTTGGAAAATTTCATTTATGTTATGACTTTTATTTGCCATATTTTACTATATTTCGCAAAGTCTAATGATCTCAAAACATCATAATGTGAAATTTTTCAATTAATTTTTTGAAATGGTTTATCTTTACTTAAAGATTAGACATACTGTAATAATAGCAAAATACATGTTAGCGAAGCTATTTTATTTATCATTATTTATTTATCATTAATTAATATTGACCAATATTAGCTTCCATTCATGAATTATTTACACTGTTACATCCAACAAATTCCATAGCCTGAAGTCTAGCTTTCGCCTACAAACAAAAAAGTGAATTCAAACTTTTACTTTTAAATTCAGATTCAACTTCTCTGCTCATTAATTCACGAAGACCTAAATCGGTGGTTCCCACGAGCTCCTAGTGTCTCGTTAATTACATACCGAGTTGTTTTGGTATATATATCACACTTAGTGTATGTACCATTTCCGGTGAGCCTGTGTTAAGCATGATGGTCTCAGCTTTCGAGAACTTTGATAAGAAAAAGACAAGAACAAACGATTGCGAAGAATAGATACAAAAAAGCTGTATATACCTAATAAAATTTCACCTACGAGTTGTATCCGACCGGAAGATAATCATGGTCTTCAATGGTAGCTCGAGGGAACTCTCTATTAAGTCTTTAACTATAAGAGTCTTGCTACAAGTTTTTTCGATAATTGACAGTCGATTTTGCACTTATGTAGGCAGCAATTAAAGTGCAAACTTGCACTCTTTTTAAAATCTTCCCGTTCTGCTTTGACGATCGGTTTCTCACAGATTAATAGGTGTACCAGTATCTGAAAACGTGAGTGTTGTGCTCTCTTAATTCACGGTTCGATCTCACTTTACTTCGATGCTTTCGCATAATTATAACGCGACTATAATTTATTGTTTCATGCGTGTCTTACTGGCATGAATGAGGACGTAAAAAATTACACAATTTATTATGGCATGAGTATTTAATTGTTATACAAATGTACGTATATTCTATTACAGATATTTTTAAAAAATTTTAATTTTTTAAAAATTAATTTTGTTTAAAATTAAAAAATTTATAAATTTATAAATGGTCTGAAAAATTTAACACTTAACGAGTTAATTATTTTATCTTCAACTATTGACCCTGGACAAATATAATTTAACCTTTCCAAATTAAATTTAGTTAATATTTAGTCTTTTATCGATTAATTATAATTATAATAATTTGTAAAATGAAATGGAACGAGTATATAAAGTTGTAGAATGTTAAGTTAAATAGTTATTATTCCTAAGCAGGTGATAAATGTTAAGTAAGATATTTTCACGATAAAAATCCGATTCTCTCATGCAAATTATAAAATACCAACTGAATACGTTTACTTTCATTGGGGACGGAAGTCGCAGCAAAGCTGCTTATTAATCACAGTCCGTTATTATAGTACGATTTTTTCCTATTTCCTATCTCTTACATGTGCAGATTTTAGATGGAAATATGCTAGCTTATACCTATTTTATTATATAAATAAATTTGCCTTTTTGTTATTTGTTTTCAATAAAAATCATTCAATATATTTGTTTCAATAAAACAATAAAAAATCTGCATATATATTTGAAGAAAATATATTATTCAATCAATTATTCAATGAGATATTTACTACAATTTCATTTGTTATCATTATTATGGAATTATTGAACATAGGAAGGTTTTTTTGTTTATAATTGTATATAGTATTAATTTTCTGTCAGATAAAAAATATAACTATGGCAGTGATAACTAAAGAAATTCTCATCAATGAAACTTATTGAGTTTCCTGTTATGACTTCCGCCGCTAAGAGCGATCGCGATATTGAGGAGCATTAAATATATGTGCGAATGATTTAAGGGGCAATAAATAGCTACAGAAATGCGGCTTCTATCTCGGTTAAAATCACTGCTTCTCTAGAAGCCTGGAGTCTAATTACAAGGTTCAAGAATAAATTCATAAAATTGAAATGTCCTTAACCTGCGTGGGAAATTGATTCAAAAGTCAATTATTGTCCTGTTATATCACGTTATTGTTCAACAGAGTGAAGATAAAAATATGCAAATTTTCTATTTGTTTGATAGCATAGAAAGCCAGTTATTACGTAATTTCTGGACACAAATGAAAATTTTTTTCCAATTATAAATACTAAGCATGCAATATTTACTGAAGTATGTTTATTGAAGTTGAATATTTTGAAACTAACAACAAATTTAATGGAGTTATGATTAGTTGCAACTAATCATAACTTCATTAAATTTGTTAATAAAGTAAACATGTTTACTCTATTAATGAATTATTTTCTTTCATGTTTCGGATAAGTGTCCTAGCCTTTTTGATACTGAATTCTTAACGATTTCACCATCGTGGTAAGAATTCAAAACTTTCAAAATCTATGCAATTTAAGCTCAAAATGCATTAATTTAATTTTTGGCACTCTTTCCCATTATTTTCAAATAAAATGTTATTTCCAAACTAAAAATAAACTTTGAACCTTCGGTATTTGAAAATCTCTTCAATCGAGAAACAAGAAAACTCTGTTTTGAAAAAAGAGGAAAAAACCAAAACATGTTCCAATTATTTTTATCAACGCAATAAGCAGTTTCATAAGCATTATTAAAATTATCACGACAAGTGATCTAAAATAAGGAAGTAGAATGCAACATAGTTCGCGAGAGCGAAAGTTGCTTAAAATTGAGCGAAAGAAAATTATATCTGGAGTCTTAGAATCTCAGAGCTGGGATGATGGAAGGCAAAGGTCATCCGCATCTTCAAATGAAAAGGAAGACTTCTATTTCATGACTTCCTCGATTCCCTTCTCGCGAAAACTCGTAAACTGATTTCTAAATAGTGACATCTGTATTGTAGACTTTTCATATTTTGTCATGGTTCCAAATTCATGCTAGGTACCATTTTTCCATTCACAAACTTCAGTACCTGTTTTCGAGACGGTGAGGTAATTTCCACCAGATTAAAGGGACTCAGCAACTTGGTTTACCTAAATTTTTCTAAATCTCAGTTAGGATTTTGGGCTTTAGGTTTTAGATTCAGGCGTGAAACCTATTTATTTTATAGATTAGGATTAGGCTCAAATTCTGGACCTGGAGCCGTAAAATTCCTCAGGCCCTTTACAGGTTTATGTGCCCTGTCCAGCCTCTTTTGGAAATTTCTGTCCCTCTGCAAATGCAGAAGACAATCCATTTCAGGAGTGTATCCCCACGGAAGAAAAATGATCTTCATGATAAGTGCTCAAACCTGTGAAAAATGACACTTCAAAATTTTTAAGAATACTAATATTTTATGCATTTTGAAGTACATCTTGAAGTTTTACAATCATTCGTAGAAATAAACTCAATTTTGGATGATTCATATAAGTAATAGTTTTTCTAAAATATATAAGGTTGTTTCAAACAAAATGTCAAATTTTGTTAAAATAAATAACTTTTCAAGGAAATCTTCAAAACGAATCATGAGTATTAGATATTAGATATTAGACGAGCTTCTTTTCATCGGTTAAAAAAATTGTAAAGAATATTTCTTTGGGTATTTTCTGTGATGAAGACGTCCCTGAACTTTGAAGGACTCTGTAAGGAGTTGTTTGACAACCGTCTGATTACCAGCAATAAAACATTATTTAACTACTATTCTGTTCAACGTTTGAGGACATTCCATCTTCCAAGGTTTGAGTTTGACCACTGGTCGTATTTGAATGCGAAGATGAAACTACAAACAACCTGTGAGAGTTTCTGCAGACTCCGTTCTCTTTGCTCGGCTTTCCACGAAAACGTCCTCGATTGTCTACGACAGATTGTATGCAAAATGCAAAAGCTTATTGTGTTAAATATTTTTTAATTTATGGGTTTTCGCATATTAAATCTTTTGTCAAATAACTCTAATCCCATTATTACTATGCAAAACGAAAAGCTATTGTTTGGTTTTAAAAATTGCCTATTGTCACACTACAATTAAAATTTAACCCCCATTATGTTTCACCAAGTTTTCATACTTGATTAATGTTTGCAATATAAATATTTTTTTGAAAAATGTATAAGAAGTGAAAAAATTCATTTTTATCGACTGGGAAAATTCAGTCCGTAATGGGTTAAATGGTTAAAACTAATAAGTTTTATTTTATTTTGGTCAGTTGATTTGTGGATTGATTGATCATTTGAATTTTATAGGGTGTCTAGCGGACCGGGAATCGAGAAAACCCGGGAATTTTATTTTACCTGGGAAAAACCTGGGAATTTTATTTATGATCGAGATTATACTTATATTTTATTTTTTTATTCTTCAGATTTCAATATCATTTAAGCAAC
>JBAGKK010035069.1:0-10794 GCA_037177015.1 Euceroptres primus
ATAATTTCACAAAGTTTACTCTAAATCGATTGACCACTTGCAGATCCTGATATTCCTGACGAATACTGACCCACATGTAACGAGTGGGGTATAGTTGCATATTGCGCACGCGGGCGTCATTAGCGCAAAACGCAAATATACCACACGATTTGCACACACTATTTTTCATCACGAATGTGAGGAATATGCATTTATGGTATTTTATCCGCACGAGCGAAGCGAGTGCGGAATTTAAGGTGGGTGGCAGGGTCGAGGGGTGGAGCCCCCGCGGGGGGTTCTCGGGGCAGAGCCCCCCGAGAGAAAAAACACCCCAATCAGAAAGATAATTTATTCTTTCGACAAAATAATAATAATAAATAATATCAAAATGCTTGTTAAAATGTATTAAATTTATTTACATTCAACCTAACCTTAAAAAATTAATATATGTTTGACTTTTTTGAAAAATTTTTTACATATCTTTCTGTAAAAAATAAAACATTCCTATGAACATAAAAATTTACGAAGTGTCAACATTACTTTCATCGATAATTATTTTCAGATTATTACAGTTAGAGACATGTAGAGTTATGTTATTAGTATTAGCAATATTCAAACGAATTATTTTACAAGGAGGTTCTGAAGATTTTTTATTATTGATGGCTTCTAGTGGATTGCATGTTGTAGATGGATGAGTTTTTGATGTGTCCAATTTATGTGAATTATCTTGGATTTATTTTGAAGTACTTGATTGATTTTTGTAGAGCTCATTTACTATCATTTTGCTGATTTTTTTTTTACTTCCTATGGATTCTTCAATATAGCCGGCTGCTACTGTACTGCTTTTCCAACTACCAAGACGTACTTCTAACATACTCCCACCAGAATCTGCTAGAAGAGTAGCAGATGTTCGTCGAAATGTGTCACCTGTATAACTATCTGGATTATTTAGATTCAAAAGTTTCGCTGCTGTCTTGGGCGTACTTCCAATAGTGTTGATTCCAATGACCTGTTTTCTACATTTACCATTATGATAACTCAAAAAAAATCTGTTAGTTTCTACATTTTTTGGTCGAAGAGCTCCATATTTTTTGTATATTGAATAAAACTCATCGCTGATTATAAACGACCTCGGTTTATAATTTTTAATTTTCAGTATTTTTACTAAAACCATGTCATTCTTATCTTCGATGTTGTCAATAGTGAGATCAGTCAATTCGTACTTTCTGCACGCTCCTTGAATGCCAAAAATTAGAATCACCTGCAACATACAAATAAACAAAATGAAGTTACATATATTCAGCTTAAGTTACCTTCGCAGCCAGATACACGTGATTTTGAGCTTCCCTTGTGAACTGCAAACATTGCTCAGAAGTCAAAACTTGAGATTTTTTCTGTTGGTGACCTTTGGAATTCATTTTCAAGAAATTAATGATTCGAGCGAAGTTATGAAAGTTGAGGTAATGTGGTGTATGAATAACACTTCTTAACATTGAGTATGTGGACCACAAAGTTATTGGTGCGAATTTCTGAGCTAGTTCAGAAAAATATGCAAGAAAGACGGTCTCAGATAAACTTTCAACGTTTTTGCTGTCTTTCCATTCCATAAATTGATTGTAAGCTTTTTCGTATTTTTCTCTGGATTTTAAAAGGAACAAGTTTTGTGTTACTTTCTCAGCTCTTTCTAGTATGTCTGGTGGAATGAGTTCACTTGGAATATAGTTTTCATCCTGAGCCATATTATCTAGAGTTTCTGGAATGATTTCTTCATTTACATCGGTAGATACTGCCTTGAATCTATTAAGATTTTCCACTAAAAATATATACATTTAAGTATGATATTTAGATCCTTATACGTTTTTATTTCCTTATGGTTACTTATTACAATTATATCAATATTATTTATCACTTTTTTTTGTACTTACTAGTTGCTTTTACGACACAAAACGAACTATTGTTGACGTTTTGGAGAACTTGATAAGGTTGGAAATTTCTCTCGCTAAAAATGTAGTACTTTAGACTCGTAAGAGAGGGCATTACGAATGTAGCAGGTTAGGTTTGTCGTGGAAACGTGAATGTAGCGTACGTGCGTTTTTTTTTGTGAAAACACGCGGAAGCGTGCGATTTTTCTTACTAAAACACGGAGAAGCGTGCGGTATTGTAGAACGAAGGATATTTGCACGGCGTGTGCAATATCTCACTATGCGCACGGAAAACGGCTACAAAATACGGCATATTCCGTGCATGCGTGATGAAAACTTATTTCTAGGTGCGTTAGTCATTGGGACCCAATAAAGACTTAGTAATAATAAATGTTGTTGATAAATTCTATAAAGTACATAAATGGATTTTTAGATTTTCATAACAATACAGGAACTGGCGTAGGTTTGGCGAGTTTGGCCGTTTGGTTTGTATAAAGGGCTTTCACTCAGCTCAAGGAATTGGAATTCGCTATAATTCGGAACATTTGACTATAAAGGCTTTCACTAGATAACAACTATAAAAATGAAAATAAAAATATTTAAGTATTATTTAAAAAGACACAAAATACGACTTTCTTGGCAAAAATATAAATTAACGCTTTCTGTAAAAATAACGCTAACTTTAGAAAGATTTTAAAAAACGGTTTTCTAGCCCAAAATTTAAACTGATGCTTTCTGGGCAGAATAGATACAAAATAAGGCTTTACGGCCAAAGACCTAAATTAACGCTTTCTGAGCAAAAGAAATGGCTTTCTCGGCCAAAATCTCAAATGAAGTTTTCTGGACAAACAACTAAATTAATATTGACTTTTCTCTAGTCAAAGAAATTTAAATAAAACCTTAATTTTTAGAACCGAGCAAGAAACTAACCTCAAATATTAATCATACTGGGCTGACAGCTTTACAAAACGTTGCTTGAAAAGCTCTCGGACTTTCTCTCTAGAAAGAGAAAAGCGGCTCCTCGACGTTCTTGACAATTTGGAAAAATCCACAACTTGGGTCAACAAGATTTTGTAGATTTCGCTATGTGAAGGAAACGAAGGAAACGACCATCTCTGAGGCAGCACAAATCCAACAAGAAATCGAGAAACTGAAACCTACAACAATTAAGTTCGGTGAAAGTCGGAATCGCTACAAAGTCACCCATAAAATGATAATGTCCATGGTAGATGGAAAGGTTTGCCAAGCGCTCACTGATACTCCATTATCATCTTCATGTTATATATTCGGTGCAAAGTCCTCGATGATGAATAACCTGGAGCAAATCAAACTTTTGCCCAAGAAGACCGAAAACTTCTCTTTTGGTCTCTCCACACTACATGCGTGGATACGCTTAATAGAGTGTATCCTTCACATTGCGTATCGTTTAGAATTTCGTAAATGGGCAGCGAAGTCGTCCGACGAAAAGCAGCAATTAAGCACTGCGAGGAAAAGAATTCAAAATGAATTTTGGGAGAAAATGGGCCTGATTGTAGATATTCCTCAACATGGGACTGGGACATTTAATAATGGCAATACTGCTAGAAGGTTCTTCCAAGATCCTGAGTGAACTTCGAGTATTCGAGATGTTGACAAGGAGAATTTAGAAAATCATTTAGAAAATTTAACATTTATCTATAAGATATAGCATCTGGCAAGAAAATAGACGTTCTTAAATTTGAAAACTATTTCCAGAAGACTGCAATGCTTTATGTAAGGTTACATGATTGGTTCTATATGCCTGTAACAATCCACACGATCCTGGTGCATGGGACTAAAGTAATCGAAACTGCTTCACTGCCTATCGGCCAATTAACCGAAGAAACCCAAGAGGCAATTAATAAAAATTTCAAGAGAATCAGGGAATTCAATACCCGCAAAATCAGTCGGATTGCAACCAAAGTAGATTTGGGACACAAATTGTGAATTATGACTAATCTCTATATAAACCATGTCCGATGACAATAGGAGAGTGTCCCTTATCTCGTGGATTATGAAGCTCAAGATCTGCTGATTGAAGATAATTAAGGTTAAGATCAAGGATTCTGCTGGAAAAAAGAGAATTTTCAGTATTTGAAGGTGCCCATTTCATGAATTAGTTTCTAATAATTGCTTACAACAATCAGACTTAAGCTTGGCTGAAGTGCAGTCTTATTGGATAATAGTTTATGAAAAAAAATGTTGTCGCTGGGACACATATTTACCGATAGGTAGGGGGTGTAATTTTGTAGTTCTGTACGGGTATCATCTATTTCGATGATTTATGCCTTTGTTAATATCAATAAAGTAAATTTTTGCGTCTATAATTTCGATAGGGGTTTTCACGCTCTTTTCATTGATCGTACGCATTTTTTGGAAAAATAAGTATTTGCCCTTCAAAAACCCAAATAAAAAAAAAATTTAATTTTTTTTCGAACTTAGGGTATTTTTTGTTTCTTTTCTTTTTGTCTACAAAGAAAACTTAGGTTGTTGCCTTTGAACACATATATGCTTAAAAATGGAAAAATTGTTATTTATTTTTGAAAATAAGTGTTATGTTAGTTTCTCTCGGTTATCATTTTTTTCAATTTGAAATTTCAAATTTTTCATTTTAAATCAATAAGAAGAAATGTTCTCACTACAGATTTGGTAGGGTTTTTCATGCCCTTTCTTCTGATCATAAGCATTTTACAAAAAAATAAATATTTGACCTTCAAAAATGAAGGTTAAAACAGTTATTTCTTCAACAAATGCTTTTACCTTCACTTTTGAAGATCAAACATTTATGTGAAAAACCTTATCAAAGCTATAGTGAGAACATTTATTTTTATTGATTTTAAGGGAGTCATAAATTATTTAAAAAATTATAACCAAAGAAAACTTACATAACGCCTACTTTCAAAGAAAAATAACAATTTGTCCACATTTAAACATATATGTCCTTAAAGGCAACAACCTAAGCTTTCTTTTTAGATAAAAAGAAAGAAAAAAAATACCCTAAATTCAAAATAGTCAAATTTATTTTTGATTTCGATTTTGGAAAGTCAAATACTTATTTTTCCAAAAAATGCGTACGATCGATGGAAAGGTCATGAAAAACACTATCGAAATTGAAGAGGTAAAAAATTGATTTTTATTGATATAACTGAGGTAATGATTGAAATAGATGGCACCCGTACAGAGTTCAAAAATTATACCCCCTCCTTATCGTTAAATATGTCTCCCAGCTACAAAATGTTTTGTCTATAAACTACCATCCAATAGGACTGCACTTTACCCAAGTTTGAGTCCGATCGATTTTTGCGGTTGGGGCAGTTGAGAAATAATGCACCTTATCAGAATTGTTTATAACAATGAAAAATGTTGTTGAGTGTCAATACATCCCGTTGAAGTATTATCTCTGACGGTAAAATAATGAAAAAATGAATTTTCTATAATCAAAAGCATTTATTTAATGAATTTATTTATGATAATTGTTTATGACAATCAAAACTGTAATCTTTCAGTATTTAGTTGTAATAAGACATTAATTTTACATGTTTCCGCAAGAAGATCGAGATAAAGAATACTTTCAGGCTTCAAAATACAACAAAAAACAGTTTTGTTTATTAATTTTTTTTTAATAATTAAGGAAGTCAAGGAACTTCATAGACAATATCAAAATCTGTTCGGCGAATGTAAATTCACTAATTATATACTTTTTTAAGAAAATATCAATGAATGAGTCAAATCAGGTAGCACAAATATGAAAAATTATGGTTTTTTAGCATTTTGCAACTTAAATAACAAATTCAGGAAGTCCTCGATTAGATTAAAGTCACCCAGCACTCAAATTTTCAAAAATTGATATTTTCAAAATTTTAAGATAACACAAAAACGGTAAGAGAAATGCAAAAACTTATAAAATTTAAAAAGTTTTCTAGAAAAGGTGTCACGAACTAACAATATTAATTTAAATCATTAATTCTTATCCGCGTTGGAGGCTACCAAGCTGCCAAGTCCCTAGGAACTAGTTTTTATTTATGGAATCGACTGTCCTCTTCTTTTCAGTGCGATATCACCTGCCACACTGCTTTTGTGTTTTGAACGCTAATAATTTCGAAATAAGGGTTGGAAACAAGAAAAGAAGCAAATGTTTTTAGGCCCAAAAATCCCAAATTGAATAAGTTTTATTGAACAACTAAAGTTTGAAACAATACAAATTTATAAACTGGATTATCCTGAATTACCACCTGTTGTTTGAATGATAACTGTAGCACGTTACATTTTTATACTGCTTACCCTACGTCCTTTGTAAGTACCTTACACACTACCAGCTCGGAGGAATGGAAATGAAAAGGAAGATTTTTCCCTTAGCATCTATTTCTTGGAGTTGGCCTGGAACTTCACTCGATTCGCCACCCTAAGATGATCCTTTCGCAATTTCAGGCACGTTTATCGGTGACAAGTTGGGAATGATCCGTTAGCCGTAGATAACGGGCTTGCTTGTTTTCTATCGAAATCTCTCAAGTACAGACTGAGTCGAGTTTGCTCGCCGATAGCAAATTCTTTGATACGAGGAAAATTCCGCGGCTCGAGATCGAATTTACTAATCCTCAATTACCTTCAACTTTCCGATTAGCTCTCGCCGGATGAAGGATTTAATTGTTTTACGTCCGTCCAATAAACTATTTAGAAGTGCCCCCGGGTAGCACACTTTACAATCTCTTGGCGTGTTTCAACGCACTTACAGAGATAGACTATCCCGATTTGCAAAAATCTAAGTATTTAGATTAGTGTTCCGGACCCACGGCGAACAGAGGAATCTACCGTTTTGAAGTTCTTTACTCCTCAAGACGACTCGTTAAACTGCGAATTTTGATTTACCTCGATGTGCCTCGATGACACATCGTAAGGTAAATTAGTAGGGGTTTAAGATAAGAAATTTTTGATTGGACATAGGTGATAGGAGTAGGAGGTAGTGATTTGTGAGGAATTGCTATGCACTGTGTCTAAGCGAATTTTCGCTGACAGGAATGTCGCCTGACTTATTTCTGCTAGATTCTCAATTTTTTAGAATCAAATCTGCGTTCAATATTATAGAGTTATTAATTTCGAACTCTTAAATACCTTGTTTTATTATTCTAAAATAATTTGGAAGTTACGCTAGAGTATTTGGATAGAATCCGTAAGTTCGGATTACTCTAGCCGTATGATTGGGAAATAAAGGTGAATATTTCTCTTTGCTTTAATTTGGGAAAATAGTGGTAGAATTGTATTTCCCAATTGGTACAGCTCGTGTTGTTTTGAACGTTAGCTGTTAAGAAAGCATGGTCGACTTTATGGCGAGGGATGGAGCGGAAAAGAAGGGGATGGCATGGTGCATAGGCCTTGCGATGCCTGGTGCGACAACCAAGGAGAGCGTGCCCGCGAAATCCGCGGCGAGCGAGTCATCCCTTGGAAAATTTGCTGCCTTCTCACCTCCACTCTTTTAGGTCTTTATGTTCTGTCTTTCTTTCTCATACCACATACTCTTTCTCTCATTCCTTTTTACAATGCGAATTATATTCATACATACACTTTCACATATACATATTTATATTCCTGTCTTATTATGTTTGTCCATTCCCTCATTTTCTATAATTACCTTTTTTATATTTTCAGATATTGACAAAATGCTAATACGAGCATATATAAATTATAATTTATATTGTATAATATCCTCCGATTTATGTAGAAATTTAATTAATCAGGGTTCGAGTATAGGATCAAACAAAAGGGGGTGGGGGTCTCTTCGTCTCGTCGGAATTCGTATACGTTACCATTTTTTTAATTTGGACTTTTTTACTGCAGTAATATTTTTTTCATTATTTCAATATCAGGGGGCGGCGCGGCGGTTCTCAAATGGGGTGGGGTTTTCTTCGTCTAGTCGGAATTCATGTACGTGAGAATTTTCGAAATATGGACTTTTTATTGCAGTTATAAATTTTTTTTACTTTATTTCAGTATTAGGAGGGTGGCACAAATGGGGTCTCTTCGTCTAGTCGGAATTCATGTACGTGTACATTTTCTAAATTTTGTCTTTTTTCTGCAGTTACACTGCGCTTTCGATTTAAGGCCGGTTTTGGGGATGGCGTGAATGGCCTTGGCCTCAAATCGTAAGCCTCTAAGCGTTAACAACTCTCTAAACGTAAACTACTGCGCACTTTGTTGTTTCGCGACTTCCGCAACTCCGCTGACCTCCGAGCTTAGCTTTCTCGTCCCCTTGGACCCCTCACCCAGAAAAAAAATTCTGGAACTCCTATATTGGAGGTCCCAGAAATGGAAGGGCAGTGTATATCGTTTTTCTTTTTAAAAAAAAATACCAGATTTAGACCACGTATATATAGATATACACAGCAGGTATAAAACTTGGTCTAAAAGTGATTCAAAGTGGTATATTATGGTCGACAGAAGACCACGAAAATTTTGACCAGTGCAAATAAAATCGGCATTGGGTCCTGTCGGTCGGCCCTGACCGTCATAAAACCGAAGGAAGCTAATCCGTTTTAACATTGCTTGAAATTATTTATTTATTTATATCAATATTATATTTATTTTTATCGGCATTCACGTTTTTACATTTCTCCTTTATTATGTATACAGTGTATCCCAAGGACGGTGAATCCAAAAATGTTATCCATTTTTGCGTCTCTTTAACGGTTTACGAGATGAATGAAAAAAATACTAATTTTACATTTATAAAAAATATTTATTATAATAGATTTGAAAGTAACATAAAGAAAATACTATTGCTAATATTATGTTCAGTCTTTTGGCAATATTTTTTTTCGAATTTTGCGTTAGATTTACTCTAATATAAAACTTTTCATGACAAATTTTAGATATGTGGAATCGTCACGACCCGCTGAATATGAATTTTAAACTTTTAAGGACAGATAACAGAGTGCGACGTCACAAATTCTTTAAAGCGAACTTACTCATTAACTAATAATTCGAATGGATTTTCCATACCAGACAGCCATTCGTCGTTATTTCCTTAATGGCTATCTAGTATGGAAAATCTATTCGAATTATTAGTTTATGAGTAAGTGCGCATTAAATAATTGGTCACGTAACCAATTAGTCACCTGCTCTTAAAACGCTAATTTCAAAATTGAAAAATTTGTATTTATAAACTTGAAGGCTTTCTACCTGGTCCTACTTTTATTAAGGAATTCCGAGAAAGGTCCTCAATATAGTCATTCGTGAACCATGCTTGTAATAATGTAGTGAATATCTGTAGATAGTGTAGGCCCTTTAAATGTGAGAAAGTTTTCTGCCGAAGAAGGATAGAATGAGATAGATATAGATCCATAGATTAGCCACATAAATTAGGCTCTATTCATTGGTGTAAAAGTACTGCAGGTATATAGTTGTAGGCTTAGTGGGACTACAACTTAGTCTGTAGTTGGACGGGCTGTCAAAATGCAGGGGCTACTCTACGAAAACAGAAATACTTCGAAACGGAAACGCAACGTTCTCGCTTAGATATTAAACCTTTCTGAACTAATATAAGTTTAATTTTAATCAGAATATATGCATTTTTCAGTTACACATTTTACTTTCTACGGTTGGTGGGTAATCACTGCAAAATATATATCTTAAGAATAATTTGTTTTCATTTATTGAATAATAGCGTTTTTGGAACAAAAGTATGTGATTGCGAACTACATATCCCATCCCCTTTTGCAAATGAATACATTCATACATACATAATAGGTGTTTCAAAAACACATGGAACAAAAATATTGGACTGGAAGTCAAAATTTAATCTATTTCTTGTGAAGAAATTCCCAAAAAAAGTAAACACATATTTTTTTATTTCTTCATCAGTTAACATTAACACTTGTAGCTAAATGCTCGAAGTTTCCCATAGGATTAACATAGGGAAAAAAACCAATTTTTGTAAATCGTTTTTGAAACGATAAAGTGTATAATTAACCATAGTCTGTATCTTACATCAGCTGATGAAAACTCTTGAAAAAGTATGAATCCATGATTACTATTCATATTTTGTCCGCCTGGGTAATGTCAATATTCCTTCAAACTATGATTATCTTGCTATATGGGTGATCTTAGGAGCACCGTAAAAGGAGTTTAAGAGGATTGAAATGAAAAATCAATGACGGATTCATATTCATTGGAGAGTTTCCATCAAATAATGTAAGTGATAGCCTATTATTGATTATATATTTTCTCGTCTTAAAAAAGGTTTAGAAAAATTTGTTTTTTTCATTTCAATCCAGCTATTTCAACCAAATGGATGACAATTGTCAAGTTGGAGAGAATATAAATTCAATAATTTCTGATTTCCTTTTGTGCAACAGCGTGTCCCAGTGATTCCAAATAAATTTTCAGTGTTTGGATAGGTAGGTTAAGATTACACGACCATGCCATTCTAAGCTTTAAAGCCGATGCAGATGAAATTCCCTAGCAGTATGATACGTCAAAGGTATGATCGCGATTCCCCCAAAATTTTAAAGGTACATTCATGCCTCCGTAAGCAGGCAGCCTGCATGAATGCATGCACAAGCAAGCGATCGTTCACAACTCGGTTTTTCCAACTGCAGAAAATTGTCGAAAATCATTTTAATGGTGGGAGTTTTTAAATCTAAAAAGGATTGATAATTAAAAAATAGATTATATTATAAGATAAAGTATCGATAAATGTCAGAATAATTGTTATTGTGCAATTATTAATTGTAATTATAGAAAATAAGATTAATGCATAACAAAATTATGTAATTGAAATGTGGCATGGATTGTGTGAAATCGGATCCCTTACGAAAATGTACCATTCGAGAACCGTTGAAATACCGTTGGGAAATACCATTGAGTAACCGTTGAGTTACCA
>JBAGKK010035080.1:0-10794 GCA_037177015.1 Euceroptres primus
CGTATAACTTTCTACTTTCTCCTACGGCTGAGCTCTACTCTCTTCAACCGGAGAAGAGCGCGGGTATGTCTGTGTATACGTTATACACATGTATGTGTGTATTAAATTTTGAATATACAAGAAGCAAAGGTTAAGGAAAGTCAAAGGCTGATCTTGTTGAGCAAGAAAGAAATAATCCGGATAAATCATGTTTTCTAAAGCTACGGAAACCACGGAAAAAAAAGAAAAAAAGAAAAAGATTTTCTGTGTGATTTTCGAGATTATAAATAAACCTAATTTCAATAGAAAATAACATAGAGTAGTTTCTAGTGTGTAATGGAAATCTATTAACTAAAGTATCCTAAATCTCGAGGTTTTATGTATCGAACAGTAAGTGAAAACTGCAGGAGTATCATTTGATGTCAAAATGTGGTAACAAGAAAAGGCACTTAAAGGAATGGTTAGAAAGTTACTTAACATCATTCTGGTCACTTGATTCAGTTTCAAAGAACTTTCATCTAAAAATATCAGTAAACTCAGAAACATATTTGGCTGAATCAATTTTTATTCTCTCAATCAAGTTTTTCTTTCTCTTAAAGATTTGTATGATTTAATAGATTATAAATAATTTGGTGTATTTAACTAACAGGCTTGGTTCAAACAACAAACTATTTTATAAAATTAACAAAACGAATGAGGCACCAATAATTTACTTTTACTTATCAAAAATGTTGTTCGCTTAACTTGTTTTTTTTTAATCAATCAAATACTCTCAACCAAAAACGATTTTCCTGAATAAACATTTGAAACAACACAATATTTATTTTGTTTAATAAACATTTTTTTGAGTTTATGAAAAAGCTATTCAAATAAGTTTTTAAGGGTAACTTCATTATTTTTAGTCTGAGCTTTTCGCTGATTTTAAACTAGAAAAATTAGTGTGAAAAGTTCAACATTGATATTTTTTGTAAAAAACTGAGAAAGTCAAGACTGAAATGATCGAAAAGTCCTCACATTATTTATATATCATTGATCTCTCACAAATATTTACAATATTTTATCTCCCATTTCATTGGGATATAAATATTTATAAACAAGGGACGTTGCCACACTTTACTGACCCTATAAATCTTGGTGAGGCAGGTGTGTCAAATGGCATCGAAAATAAACGAAAACGAAGGGGAGAGAATGGAATAATTATGCGACAAATATGATAATATTTTGTATCATATTTATAAAAACAACTTTAACGTAAATCGATCACAAGCTCACAATATAACTAAAATAACATTTTTTAAAGTATAGTCACAAATATTACTATTAAATAATAATTTCTCTACATAAAATAATTAATATATTGATATATAAAATAATTCATATAAAATAATTAATTCTTGAAATAAAATTGTATAAGTTGTCATTTCGTAAGAATCAAAAATAAGAAAAGAAAAAAGAGGACGGATGTAACATTATAATATGTATAAAGAAAAGAAACGAAATAAGGGAAATAAAATCAATAGCCAACCGAAAAGCATATCGTCCGAACCTTCATTATTTTCTTCGGCGACGCTTCTCGACTGCGAGTGACAGAAATTTTCCTCTCCATCGAAAAGAATGCGAGGAATATATTCCTCTCGGCCATAATTATTCAAGAATTGTATTTACTCAAAAACTTCTATTTACTCAAAGAATCGAAATTTTGTTTGTTTTATAAAAAATTTCCAAGTACATAAAATTGTAATAAATTTCTGAAATTCATTATTTTTCACAAGAACTTTTCGAATCGAATGTTTTTAAAAATTTCTTAGGATTTGAGGACTTAAATAATTTGAGGACAAATAATTACCACCAAATACAGCTACGAAAAAATCATTTCTAACGGATTATTTTACTATTAATTACTATTACTAATTACTATTAATTGAATTCAGATTAAAATTGATTAAATAATTAATTTGAAGTAGAAACTCAGAATTTACTTTTAAAATTAGAATAGGTTGAGCTCCAGCGACTTTTTATTCTAATTTTTTAGTTGTTTTGAGATATTTTTGACACAGATTGTTTGATCGTGAAACGAAAAACCAGTCTTTGTTAGTTTCGAACGAGATATATGCAAATGATCTCGAATAACCAAAGCCATTATGAGCGTTGCCATGAAAACCGTAAGCGAACGCATCCTAGGTACTATAACATCACACTTTTTTTCCCAAACATCAAAGAGAGACAGTATACACTGACAATGTGAACAACTTATACTATCGTTGGATAACCTTCCGCTTTTGAAAAACTGGGTCATTTTTTTCGAAAACTCAAATAGGCAGAAAAAGCAAAATAAATGTCTTACATAAAAAGTCAATTAAAAAAATGATAAAAGTTTTCAAACATTATAAAGATTTCAAGAGATTCCAAAAGATTTAAAATTTTTTAAAAAATTTCAAGGATTTCAAAAGTGGTTCTCGAACTGTGCGAAAATATATTATTTATAATTAAATCAAAAAAATAACAATACGTCAATGATCATTTTTTATTTACTATTTCAAATTAATGAAAATAATTTATTTAAAAAAAAATCGAATACACTCTCATGTGATGAGAATGTAATAAAAATGACTTGAATCAAGATAAAAAGATTAAATTTTAGGAAGGTAGCATTTTGGGCTGACCTTTTTGTGTAAAGTTTGTTCATTACACAGCTTGGTTTGTAAGAAGTGGAATTTCTTTTATCTTTTTATAAATACAGAAATTAAAAATATAAAACTAATATTTAAATAATATTTAATATTTAAATAATATTTAATATTTAAATATAAAAATAATATTTAAATAATATTTTAGTGTATCAAGGAAACTTTTCAAGTTACTATAAATTCTGATTGTGGCTGGAAACACAACATGCTTGTAAAACCAGTCTGACTTAAGCCAGTTGTTACTACTGAAACTAATTGTAAGTATGAGCTGCTTAGTTTTCCGGATTCAATTGGCTTATGTTCCAGAATCCCATTCAGTATCACCCTGTTAACAGTAACCTACTTCAGAAGTTGAAATTCTTCATCTAACTTCTTCATATTTAGATAAATAATTGTGAAAATCTTACCTTGACGATTAATTCTGAGAATTTAAATGAAAATTTATGTTCAACTTTTTTCTTAACTTTTTTACTTCTGATACCTTATTTTCTCTAACTCAAAAGAACTTTCCCTTTGACTATTCACTATCTAAATTCGGACCTAGTAAGTAACAGCTTTTTGGGGGTCATGAAAGTGTCCCTTCTCGACAACTCCTTTTGTTAGCTAATATTGCCTTGGACAAAAGGTCCTGGTCGAAATTTGGGGATTTCAACGCTGCCCCTTGTTATGGTAAGCGTGACGGAAATAGCTTCCCAAGACCTTAGGAGTGAACAAAAAAGTATCTCCAATTTACCGAAATCGATTGACTGAGTTGGAAATTTAGTGATTGAGTGATGGTGAAAGTGATGGATTCTTCCACTTTTCATAGGCATTATATCATGAGTTGGGGAAGTCTGAAAAAAGATTCCCTTATTTTTCATACAAATGAAATAAAAGTAAAAAAAGTAACTTACTTTTTTATATTATGTCAATTTTAGGTTTAATCTAAATTATTTTGTGTAAAATATAAGTGAGTTAAAATTCTGCGCTAAGTTTGCGCAGTTAACTCAACGCATTAACATTTATTCACCCGAACCAATTTCAAAGACTTATTACCGGGATAAAAGCTTATACCTTTTGAAATGAGGTTTAATAGGATGAACTTTATGACTATCCCAAACAATATATCACAAAATAAAAAAAATTGTAAGTACGAAAACTTCCCTACGGCAAAAAATGAACTACCCTTAAAGAAAAAAATCACTTTAAACCCTAATTGTTTGTTCCTTTTAAAACCAAGTTTAAAATATGCCCTTTAATGGCGCAACCAACATATCACAAAATAAAAAAACTTGTATACACGGAAACTTCTCTGCGCCAAAAAATAAACCACCCTTAGAGAAAAAAAATCGCTAAAGGAACCCTAATTGGTTGTACTGTTTGGAACCAAATTTAAAACATGTTCTTTTATTTTGTAATATGTTGGTTGCGCCATTAAAGGCATATTTTAAACTTGGTTCCAAAAGATACAACCAATTAGGGTTCTTTCAACGGTTTTTTTTCTCTAAAGGTGGTTAATTTTTTTGCCGCAGGGAAGTTTCCGGATCTACAAGTTGTTTTATTTCGTGATTTGTTGGTTATTTGTGCCATCAAAGGGCATATTTTAATCTGAGTTCCAAAAGGTACAACCAGTTAGGGTTCTTTCAACGATTTTTTTCTCTAAAGGTAGTTAATTTTATTTGCCACAAGGAATTTTCCGGATCTACAAGTTGTTTTATTTTGTGATATGTTGGTTGTGCCATCGAAGAGCATATTTTAAACTTGGTTCCAAAAAGTGCAACCAATTAGGGTTCTTTCAACAATTTTTTTTCTAAGAGTAGTTCATTTTTTGCAGTAACGTGGTTCATTTTTTTTGACGCAGGAAAGTTTCCGGGTCTACAAGTTGTTTTATTTTGTGATATGTTAGTCGCGCTATCAAAAGGCATATTTTAAACTTGTTTCCAAAAGGTACAACTACTTAGGGTTCTTTCAACGATTTTTTTAGGGTGGTTTATTTTTTTGTAGTAGGAAAGTTTCCCGGTCTACAAGTTCTTTCATTTTGTGATATGATGGTTGCGCCATTAAAAAGTATATTTCAAACTTGCTTCCAAAGAGTACAACCAATTAAGGTGTTGCACTATCAAAGGACATATTTTAATCTTGGTCCCCAAAGGTACAACCAATTAGGGTTCTTTTAATGATTTTTTTTTCTCTAAGGGTAGTTAATTTTTTTGCCGCAGGGAAGTTTTCGGATCTACAAGTTGTTTTATTTTGTGATATGTTGGTTGCGCCATCAAAGAGCATATTTTAAACTTGGTTCCAAAGCCAATTAAGGTTCCTTTAGCGAATTTTTTTAAAGGGTGGTTCATTTTTGGACGCAGAGAAGTTTCCGGGCCTACAAGTTGTATTATTTTGTCATTTGTTGGTTGTGCCATCAACTTGCATATTTTAATCTTGGTTCCAAAAAGTGCAACCAATTAGGGTTCTTTGAACGATTTTTTTTCTAAGGGTGGTTCATTTTTTTGCAGTAGGGAAGTTTCCCTGTCTACGCGTTTTTTTATTTTGTGATGTGTTGGTTGCGCCATCAAAGAGCATATTTTAAACTTGGTTCCAAAGAGTACAGCCAATTAAGGTTCCTTTAGCGAATTTTTTTTAAGGGTGGTTCATTTTTGGACGCAGAGAAGTTTCCGGGCCTACAAGTTGTATTATTTTGTCATTTGTTGGTTGTGCCATCAACTTGCATATTTTAATCTTGGTTCCAAAAAGTGCAACCAATTAGGGTTCTTTGAACGATTTTTTTTCTAAGGGTGGTTCATTTTTTTGCAGTAGGGAAGTTTCCCTGTCTACGCGTTTTTTTATTTTGTGATGTGTTGGTTGCGCCATCAAAGAGCATATTTTAAACTTGGTTCCAAAGAGTACAGCCAATTAAGGTTCCTTTAGCGACTTTTTTTTAAAGGTGGTTCATTTTTGGACGCAGGAAATTTTCCGGGTCCACAAGTTGTTTTATTTTGTGATTTGTTGGTTGCGCCATCAAAGGCCATTTTAATCTTTTAATCATTTTTTTGACTATCTTTGGAATTGGTTCGGGTGGATAAATGTTTATGCGTTGACTTAATTATTTACCCTGTAAGTTATTTGATCGCTTTAGATCAAATAAGAGCAAGTAATAATACAAAATTCAGGAACGCAGAATTTGGGCAGGCTTAGATATATTTGAAGTTTTGAACGTTCAAATGATCGAACTTTTTTGCTTAACTGAAATTTATCTTGAAATATCGTTCATTCTACAAAATAAAGAGAAATATCATGAGCGTCTTTATCGCTACATTAGTTTCTATATTAATAAACCAATATTTTAGAACAAATTTGAGTTTTAAATGAATTAAAATAAAAATTTTGTTTATTTGAATGTTCAGAACTTGCAAGCACATCAGGTTTAGCGCAGAATTCAACTGACTTAAAATATAGTATCAATTACCTACTCGCAGTAAATTGGGTGTTCTTGAAAGAAACTTAGACATATTGGACACATCCCTTTTATGCTTAAACCGATTCAAATCTAGCATCAAACTGAAATTGCCAATAATTCTGCCCTTGCTTCAAAGAGTCGATATCTAAAACCCCACATCGAAGGGGAGAAGACACCCAGGATTTGAAACAGGTTGTCGGAAATTAGGTTCCGTCTGGTTCCGGAACAAGAGGAGACATATTTTTGAGTATCTGTCAAAATTTATAAAATTTATTCCAAATGATTTTTTATCATGATTTCAAAAGTTATGGATCAAAAAATGTATCTTTTAAAGATTTAGCTATTTCAAAGTACTTTATTTCATAAGGTTAATGCGTTCTTAAGTTTTTACGCTAGAAAGATTTAAGTTTGTTTCCAACGACGCGGATTTCGCTGAAATATTCTCTAATACAAACTCCCCTTCAACTTTTTACCCAGGCTTGCTTTAAATTAAAAGTAATCATAAAGGTAAGCTTAAGAAAAATTGCTTTCTACAAGATGAAAATGTAATATGATCGAATTTATATGAATTGAAAAATGTATTTTCATTTGGACTTAGCCAAACGTCGTTTCAGAAGTCAGGTATAATTTTCTTGTTCACTATTAAGATATTATAATTTTGATTTCTGAAAAAGATGTTATAATGTATTAAAATACAAAATATAATAATAAGTCATAGAAAAAATGAAGGTCCGAGGTAAAAAATTACCTGCAAAAAAAATTAACATCACAAGATAAAGGTTACTAAAATATTGGTTGTTCCTTTTGTTTTTCTATGGCAACACTCTTGTATTTTAAAAGATGTAGTTGCCTAAATAAAAATTTATTCCTCTAGGAAACGATCTGCAGCAATAATTTTTATCCTTATTTTTTCTGTCGGCAAAGGCATTTTTACAATAGTTTCTTAAAGAATTAGCAAAATCGCTTTATGTTGGACCTATTTAATGCAAAATTTTTGTATCGTTCGTGCAATTTTGAGGAAACAGTTGTATCTTGAAGAATATAAAAATTATAATAACTCATTCATCTCACGAAAAACGTCTCATATTTTCTGACTATAGTGTACCAAAAAGTTTATTAATCCTTTTACTTTTCTGATTGCAAAATGATTTTTCGAATGTATTTTCGTAACTTTGCAATATAGTTAAATATTGCACGGTTTTCGTACTAGTTCAAAATGCCGGAAACCAATCGATACGAAAAGCGACATGGGGTAAATTTTAGGGGACATCCCCGTTGCTATGAAAACCCCTAACGTACCTACTGGGTGTTTGCAGAAAAACAAGATACAGGATAATAACAGCATTCTGTATGAAGTATCAATACAGAATCCTAAGCTGAACAATCATTTTATATTATAAAAATGGCAAAAAATAGTTTCTCTTTACAAAAATAACATTTTAATGCATGCATCCTCAAAAATTTTAATTTTCACATTTAACCAGCAATGTTGCACATATACAAGGCGGACACTTAACGGCTTACGTGCATTGAATCACTTGCAAATTTAAGGAGTGAAAACATTTTGTAGGCGCAAAATCCCCTGCACAAGAGCTTTTTACGTGCAACGATGTAGGTTGGATAGCATTTTCCTCCATATATGTAAGCCATTACATGTTCACCCTGTATATGATGTAATTGATTCTTAATTCCTTTGAAGTTTATTATGGAATAACTATATTTTTTAAATTTGAATTATATTTTGCTCCAGGTCCGTTATTTATTTAACAATTCAGGAGTATTCGAAAATAACAGGTTGCCATCCAAAGTTATGAGTTATTCGACATGCACATCATTCCTTAATTCAGAATCAACACGTAAACTTGTCAGTTCCAGACAGCTATTACCAAATTTATGTAATCTTGAGAAAATTTATGAAGCTCAATACAGATCGTTTATTTCATATACCCATAATAAAACTTCAATTTCGTTGCAGCACACTGCAGATAAAGATTGATGGGAGAATTACTGTAGATCCAGTTCAGATGTCTATTAGAAAATCGGAAAACAGTCAGATGAGAATAGAAAGTAAATAATTCACATAAATTTGGCTGCGTCTATTTCACTCATCATCATGAGTTCAGATTTAATTCAGAATTGATGCTTAAGAATATATAATTCCTGTGAAAATCGGATAAAATGTTTAAGGTTCTTCTATCTATACAAAATTTTCCAGTTGTTATTTTTAATTTCGTGACGCATGAAAATCTAATTTATATCTTTAAATTAATTTGCGGGTAATTAATTAAGGTATTTTTGACCCGGAAATGAACTTCGAAGGGTTAAAATTGATTTCTCTGATCATTTCTCCAATAAAACACCACCTAATATAAAAAATGGTGCTAATATCAACACTGAACCCTACTTTCGAAAGACATGCACGTTTGTAAATTAGTGGAAGGGCAAAATGATGAGAAACATGATTAATGTCGAAAACACCCTCGATTTCATCTCCCCACTTGCCTGATCGGCCTAAATAAATAAACCCTCTCTATCTCATAAATAATGTGCTTCTCCACAAAAGAAAACGAAAGTTCAATTTTTGTTTAATTTTTTCACCGTCAAACTATTTATTAAAATATGAATCTGCATTATTATTTTTTTCAGTAGCAAATCGAATAGTTTTTTTCAGTGAGTTTTTTCTTTTCAACACTGAAAAAACTGATTCCTAGGACAACAAAATAATTTTTGGATAAAATATTTTTATTTGGTTCAACCAAATATTTGTTAGCACAGAAAATCGTTTCTTTCAACCAACAAAATGTTTTTTTGAACCAACAAAAATTTGGTTGAGCCAACAACAATTTTGTTGAGCCAACAAAACATTTGGTTGCACGAATTTTTTCCTCATTGAACGAAGTTTACCGGTTCAAATTTCCAGAGCAACCCTAAATTTTTTCTATTTCCTCTGCTGTTAGGAAAATGGACCTAAAAAACGTAGCCTCCACCAAATTCAGTCTCAATAATGTTTATATAAAAAATATAAAAAATAAATAAAGTCACGTAAATTCCAGTGCTATTCAGACCCCTCAGACGCAATCTCCCCCTCGAAGCAAGTGCGCGGAAAAATTCTGGGAAAGAAAACTAAAAATCTCCTTTTTTTCTTAATTTCTGTAAAATGGAAGATGAAAAGTTTTTTACCTTTCGTCGACGCCGGGCCAGGATTTGCAGAAAATCCGCCGCCGCATCCTCATTGCACTGCACTTGCACCCTTACAATACAACTGAATAGAACTAACACACCGGTGCAACACTTCACACCCCTCACCCCTTTTTCGGTTTTCTCTTCACCCCCGGCGGCACTTGTTTTTTTGGTGAAACAATCGCGCCGGCAATTGACGATTATAGGGCAAAGCGGCTTTTGACCCTTGCCGATTACACCGGACGCGAATAATTCGCATCAATATACAGCATCCAGTTACTACGCCCGTGGCAACGACTGGGCAACTACTGAGAGGGATCTTCTCGGTTCCGGCGCAAGCTCTGCTTTCGATTTTGGCCTGTCGCTGCGCCACTGGAGATGCAGGAGGGTGTCTGCTTTCACCAGGGGGATGAAGCTTAAAGCAAGGTGGACCGGTCCACAGGATGAAAATCAGAAATTTACTGTTTCAAATGAGACAGATTCTACCACGGAAAACATCTGCTAAATTAACAAAAGTTATCTGTTAAAATAGGGACAACAGATTTTTTCTGTTAAACTTATAGATCGTCACTAATTGAGGGGCTACCTGCAATAACCGGTTACAGAATTCTATCGCTTCGTTTTATTGGCCCCTGAGAGCTTGTAAAAATGTTTCGAATTTTAATTTTTGAAACATATATTCAAATAGGAAATTTAATTGCGCACCTTTCTTTCCTCTTGTAAAAAGTTGTAGCTCTTGTAGTTTTCGAACTAAATAGAAAAAACTATTTTTTCACCAAACCAAAATTTAATTTCTTTTTTAACTTCAACTCACGCTCAGTCACTCAATTTTAGGAATTTTGTAATACAATTTACAGGGATTACGCTTTGCAATATTCTTAGAGTATTTCTGCAGGTTAAAAGTTCAAATATTTATATAAAAAAAAGGTAATAATTTTTTTTCATCACGTTGCAAAAATTGGACGTTGATACTTTCCAGCGCTTGGGGAGTCGAGCGAATTTTGATCAAAAGAAAAGTTCCAGCGGGAAAGTTATTCAAAAAGGAATAAAGAAGTTTTCTGGAAAATATTATTTTGATTGATTCAACAGTTAAAAAACCTATGATTGTTTTACTTCGAGTGCAGTCAGTTTTCGCGCGTAGGCAAGAGCGTCTCCGCTCGGGTAATCGAGTGCGACCGGCAGCCAGGCTCGTAGAGAGGAAAACCGGGCCCGGGGGTGGAAATGACGGGCCCCTATATGTAATTTTGAAAATTTAGAATTCAAGCTGATGCAATAATTTTATTTTTAAAAAGATTATTTTCTCATAGTTCCGGAAAATCAGGGCCCTCTCGAAAACTCGGGGCCCGGGGAGAATCTCCCCGTTATCCCCCCCTCACCTCTCGTCAGGCCTACCGGCAGCTTGTTGAAAGCACACAATGAAAATTAAAAAAATACTAAAAAAATGATTTTATACCATTCTAACCTCAAAATCTCAACTTTGACATGATTTTTCGGCTCTCGTGGTATAAAATACTGTTCGAT
>JBAGKK010035091.1:0-10792 GCA_037177015.1 Euceroptres primus
TGTCGTATTCTTGTGAGAATTCTATAGAAATTGTACTGGAATTCTTGTGAAGACTCTATAGAAATTTGAGTAGAATTCTTGTAAATATTCTATAGAATCCATTCTACATAAATTCTATAGAATTTTTCCACCTGGGTAAGAGCCAATTGTATTCAAAAATGTATAGTATTCAATAGCTGCATTCAATATTTAATTAGCTTTTATTTATAACCAAGTTGGTAGTGATGTGAATATTAGCAAAATACTGACTCCACATTTCCTCAACATTGCCTGAATATTGAGATTCAATATTGAAGTAATATTCTTCGAGTCAATAAAAATTTCTTGAGGAATAAGAAAATAATAAATATTGATGGTAAAAAACACAATTACTAGTCAATGTGTGTTAATTTTAAATTATGGAAAGATGTTAAATCCAAACTTTTTTACGTCCGGGAAAGATGAATAAAAATTTCTTGAGGAATAAGATAATAATAAATATTCATGGTAAAAAACACAATTATTAGTCAGTGTGTGGTAATTCTAAATTATGGAAAGATGTTAAATGTTTTTTACCATCAATATTTATTATTTTCTTATTCCTCAAGAAAGTTTTATTCATCTTTCCCGAGCGTAAAAAAGTTTGGATTTAACGTCTTTCCATAATTTAGAATTCTTCAAGTCAATATTTTCAGAAATACTACTTATCAAGATTGTATCTATTATTGTTCCAAAAATTTTTTTTTAAATTTTCATGCTCGCACCCCCCATATTTGTTTAAATCCGAGAAAAAGTAAACACGTATTTTTTTATTTTGAAATCAATGGATATTTAGGGGTTACTCAAAGCCCATAAAGTTTTACGTGTATTTCCCATGGGAAAAAAATATTTTTTTGTAAACTTACAATAAAACCATTAATATTAGGTGTACCTCACTACAACTGGAACGCTTTTCTGGAGAATTAATCGCAAAATGCGAATCACTAATTACTTTTTGAATTGAAACCCCATAAACCACTTTTATAGGGCTCCAAAAAAAACCCCATAAGTGCAAAAATGAGATCGCGTATTTTTGGCGTTTAGTTTTATTTTATACAGTTTTTTTCACAAACTGGTTTTAAAACGTAAAATATTACTTTTTAAATATATTTTCATGTTTAAAAAATTTTTTAAATCATTTATTATTGTTTATAACTTTTTTCTTAGAATAAAGAGAGACTTATTATTTATTATTGTTTATAACTCTTTTCTTAGAATAAAGCTAGAAAATTGCTTTTTTTCTACATTCTTCAACTTTTCTTCGAATCGCTAATTATAATAAGATAATAATGATTGAAAATTAGCAAAATTAATTATTTAAACAATTAATTGTTCTTAGTAACCATCTTCTCTTAGAATGAAGCTAGAAAATTGCGGTTTTTTCTTCATTCTTCAGTTTTTCCTCGACTCTTTAATTATAAAAAAATAATAACCAATAAACATTAACGAAACTCAGTTTTCAAATTATATCTTATTGTCTATTATTATATGTTTTTGAGAATTAATTCAGGGACTTCCGATTTTTTCTAAAATATTGAACTTTTCTTCGGCTTTTTAGTTATGATCAATCAAATAATTAAACATCCACAAGAATCATTGTTTAAATAATAAGGATAATTAATTCAGAAATGAGTAATGGAATACTTTTTAAATAATGATTCTTGTTGGTGTTTATTTATTATTTGTTCATAACTAAAAAACCGAAGAAAAGTTCAAAATTTTAGAAAAAACCGCTAGTTCCTGGATTATTCATCAAAAAAATATAATACTATAATAGACAATAATATGTTTCAAAAATGATTTTTGTGAATGTTTAATTGTTTAAACAATTACTTTAGTTCTTGTTCAATAATTATTATCTTATTATAATTAGAGAGTAGAAGAAAAGTTGAAGAATGTAGAAAAAACCGCAATTTTCTAGCTTTATTCTAAGAAAAGAAATATATAATGAAATAATAAATATATAATAAATAAATAAACATATAATAAATTGCTTAAACAATTTTTAAAACATCAAAATATGTCTAAAAAGTAATATCTTAAGTATAAAAATCAATTTGTGAAAAAATTCAATAAAAATAAGATTAAACGCCAAAAATATGCGACATCTCATTTTCGCACTTATGGGTTTTTTGGGTCCCTATAAAAGTGGCTTATGGGGGCTGAATTTAAAAAGAAATTATTGATTCATATCCAGCGATTAATTCTATCACAAATTTACAAAAACGACTTTTTCCTCCCATGGGAAATACATGTAAAACTTTATGGAATTTGAGCAACCCCTGAATATCAATTGATTTCAAAATAAAAAAATACATGTTTACTTTTTTTGGAATTCAAACAAATCTAGGGGATGAGAGCATGAAAAGTCAAAAAAAATTTTTTGCAATGCTTTTTTGGACCACCCTAATGTCCTCACAAAAATTCTAGTCCAATTTCTATAGAATCCTCACAAGAATTCCACAATATAGAAATTCTATGTAAAATTCTGTAGAAATTAAACCAGAATTCTTGTAGAATTCTTGTGGAGTCTCTTTGTATAGAAATTTAATTAGAATTCTTATAAAGATTCTATAGAATGCATTCTACATAAATTCTATAGAATATTTCCACCTGATATTGCTGGAAATATTGAGAACGTTGACATTTGACTAACAATATTGCATAAATATTGCATCAATATTTATATATCTTTCGGTACTCTCCAGAAATGTCTTTTCGAACTTTATGGTTTTAGATTTAACTTATTACCATTTTTGAATTTTTTGACTGAAATAAAAATAGAAAAATGTTCCAATGTTCTAATTTTTTTTTCTAATTGCGTAGGGTATCTTGAGCGTTGAACAAGTCTCACGATGGGAGAAGATGACGTTGAGAAGGGCACTGTCATCATCCTGAAGATTTTTCCTGCGCGAACCATCGTCGTGGGTGAAGCGAATCTTCATACGATTCCAAGTTGAGGGTGGAAGAAACGGTTTCGTCCGTCGTGAAGAGAGATGAGCGATCTTCAGGCCACTCTCGAGTTCTCTCTCGAGCTTTGCAAGTTCTACAATGTCGATCTCTTTCAGCGCGGGTAAGTGCGACCTGATTTTCAAGGTTCTCGATCTGAGCACAGGGCAAGAATTTTTGTTGAGCCAGCAAAATATCATGCTAAAATATGACTCATATTTTTCCTCGATTTAGCATCTTGAAAGAAAAATGAACCCACCATAACTTACTTTCCACTTGTCCTCTCCTTTTTATCTTTCAAACTTAAATTGGATAGATGGTCAACTACTCAAAAAGATCAAAGAAAAGATTTTCGTATTGGAGCCATAAATCCAATTAAAAATGAAGAGAATTTATTTTTAAAATTTATTCGCAATTTTATTTAGATTTCTACGTTTAGAAAATCTGGAGAATAAAATAAAGAATGGGTCTTCAGATTTTATTTAAAATTTGGCTGCTTCGTAATTGAAAGAATCCAAACAGAAATGTTTTAAAAATTAGTAAAATTTTAATACTTTCAATTTCATTACAATTCTTTTTCAGATACTATCAAATCAGAACTGCTCTCAGAGTTTCGCCCAAACTACCCATCAAGGTTGAAGTTAATCAAATACGTAATCGTAAGTGTCAAATTAATTAAGCCCTTTATCTAATTTCGAATAAGATATAATAATTTTCGCCGAAGGAATTTTTTTACCGCCAAGGAAAAAAAATAATGGTTTGAATTAATTGATAGTTAATGCAATCAGATAGCAAGGTTTATGGTCTGTTAATTCAAAGCTTGACTTTGATTCAACTCGTGACTCTACGAGAAATGAAATTCCTCTTCATGAAAAATTCATGCTAGGATCAAGGTTAATCTTTAAATTTTTGAAGTGTAGACACGTTGTAGTTAAGCGGTGACATAAATAAGTAGGTGTACCGGAGTTTGCAAACAGTTCTATATATCCTACATTATGTCGACAGTAGTTTTATGAATATTTTAAAGAAGACATTGTGCTTTGAGAACAGGATTACATATGCAGCTTTTAATCTCTGGAATAGCAAGAGGAAACATTTTTTCAAAAGGTCAAATGCCTTCCAAAGAAAATTCCCATTTTTATATTAAGTTCAATCCAAAAGTGCTTGTACAAGCACTTTTCTGGAAGCACATTCCCGGAAACACGTACAAAAGAGGAATTGGATGTACATCCAATTTCTCTTTTGTACGTGTTTCCGGGATGCCCCTCGGTTATTTTAAGCCAAGAAAGAAAAAATCACGTTTTTGAGAAAAAAGGTTTTTCATTTTTGTCAATTAAAATTCTCATTTTTATCGAAAACGACGCAAAATATGAAGAATAGTCCATAGTTAAAAATTGTTTCTCTTCCTAAAATCTATAAAATTATACCTTTACCAGATGTTTATCTTGTGTATTTTAACAAATTTTTCCAAAAAAATTGGAAAAAAACGATAAAAACTGACTAAAATAGCATTTAGTTTAACGAACTTTAACATTTTAGTTTTAAAAACGTTTGTTTTTACTTTAGTAGCAATGTGCTCTCTAAATCTAAATTAGTAGTTTTCTATTAATGAAATAGTGCCGAATCGTTTACCAATTGCTTTAGTAAGCATTTCTACTAATTAATGGTAGAAAACTACTAATTCATAGTAGAAGACTACTAATTCACTTAGTAAGGCTTACTAAATAAATAAGTAACCTTTACTACGTGAATTAGTAGTTTTCTGCTATTAATTAGTAGTTTTCTGCTAAAATAGAAATAGAATAGAAACACAAATAGAAATACTTACTAAAGCAATTGGTAAACGATTCGGCATTATTTCATTAGTAGAAAACTACTAATTCAGATTTAGAGAGTAAGCTAAATAAAGAACAATGGGTTTTTATCTGTAAAATTGAAGAAATATTATTTTTAAGGATTAAAAATCTCATTTTTCTCGCAAACGAAGAAAAATATAAATAGTAGGTCATAGTTTAAAATTGTTCCTCTTCCTGAAATCTACGAAATAGTATATCTTGTGTATTTTAACAAAAATTATCAAAAAAAATATATAAAAAATCTATAATAGCGACTAAAGTAGCATTTAGTTTAACGAACTTCAAAATTTTATTTTTAAAATCGTTTTTTCATAGTTCAAAAACAATATGCAAAACATGCTTCATGAGATTATTAAGGTTTCTGAGCTTCAAAGTGAAGAAAAATAGATTTTTATTTCCAAAATTAAAGAAATATCATTGTTAACGATTGAAAATCTTATTTTTCTCGAAAATGACGCAAAATATGAATAGCAGTTTATAATTCAAACTTGTTCCCCTTCCTGAAATCTATAAAATTATACCCTTACAAGATGTTTATCTTGTATATTACAACCAATTTTTTCAAAAAAATGGAAAAAAATCGATAAGAATGGTTTGAAAAACTTAAAATTTATCCATCATTTTTGAGAAACAAAAATATTTTTGATTTTTTTAAAAATTCTACCCTTTTTTTCTTTTCTTCTAACTAAAAATAAAGCTTGAAATGTTTAATTTCAGATCTTTAAATAGCAAAATGACGTTTTTTGTTGTTTTCGAAAAATTGAATTTTAAGTAACCTGGCAAATTCAAGAAATTTTTCCTATGCGCGAAAAAAATTCGGAAAATATTTTTCATGTACAGTTTTTAATAAGAAACAATATTCTAAAAACAGAAATTCAAAAAAATTTTTTTTGTTGAGTTTAGAATTTTTTGAAAATTTTCAAAAATAAAATTCTTTTAATTTCATTAATTGCGCATTTTTAATGTACAAATAACATTTATACTTATTATATTATGCACATTACATGTGAATTGCACATTAAAATGCGCAATTAACCAAATTCAAAAAATTTCATTTTTGAAAATTTTCAAAAAATTCTAAAATCAACAAAAATTTTTTTTTTTGAATTTCCGTTTTTAGAATATTGTGTCTTATCAAAAACTGTACATGTAAACAATTTTTCGAATTTTTTTCGAGCTTAGGAAGAATTTTTTGAATTTACTAGGTTACTTAAAATTCAATTTTTTAAAACCAACAAAAAACGACATTTTGCTATTCAAGGATCTGAAAGTAAACATCTCAAGCTTTATTTTTAGTTTAAAGAAGAAGAAAAAAAGGTCGAACTTAAAAAAAAATCAAAAATATTTTTTGATTTTCAAAAATGGTGGCTAAATTTTGAATTTTTGAAATTTTTTTTATTTCATTCAAAAGATTGGGTAATAGTCTATCGAAAACGTTAAGGGCAAAATTTTTTATATGCCATACATAAAACGATATTTGTATCCGAAATAGAGACTCTTTGCGCAAAGTATAAAAACTTCACCCTCTCTACTTCGGCGAATTTTTGACCAAACTGATCAATCTTTCTTTTTTGAAGTGCCATCTAAACTTTTTGTAAATTTGAATTAAACTTTTTGTAAATTTGAGCCTTATCGGAGATATTCATTTTTTGGGGTGGGTATACTTGAGAAATAATGCCCCATATTTCAACCAATTAAAAAAAAAAAAATAGAAAAAATCGATAAAAATGGACTAATGCATTTAGTTTAACGAACTTTAACATTTTATTTTTAATATCTTAAATATATTATTAGGCCTGAAGACTTTTGCAATGACAAAGAGAAAACATGTTTTTCACATTGTTACTGACCTTAACCCAAACGTTTTTAGAAATAAAATGCTGAAGTTCGTTAATTTCAATTCTATTTTAATCACTTTTATCGATTTTTTGTAATTTTTTTTAACTTTGTTAAAATACACAAGATAAACATCTGGTGAGGGTATAAATTTATAGATTTTGGGAAAGAGAACAATTTTGAACTATGAATTGCTATAAATCTATTTTGCTTCGTTTTCGAAAAAAGTGAGATTTTTTAATCGTTAAAAACGATATTTCTTCAATTTTAGAGATAAAAACCAATTTTTCTTTACTTTGAAGCTTAGGAAACCTAATAATATCATATAACATGTTCTTCACATTGCTACTAAAATAACAACAAACGTTTTTAAAACTAAGATGTTAAAGTTCGGTAAACTAAATGCTATTTTAGTCAATTTTTTTTCGATTTTTCCTATTTTTTGGAAAAATTTGTGAAATTACACAAGATAAAAATCTGGTAAGGGTATAATTTTATAGATTTTAGTAAGGGAAAAGATTTTAAACTATGAACTGCTATTACTATTTTGCTTCGTTTTCAAGAAAAATGAGATTTTTCATTGTTAAAAATGAAAAATCTTTTTTTCTCAAAAACCCGTTATGCGATTTTTTTCTTTCCTGGTTTAAAATAATCGGGGAACATCTCCGAAACACGTACAAAAGAGAAACTAGATGTGCAAGCATTTTTGGGTTGAAATTAATCGAGGCTAGGCGTGAAATAGCTTCAAATTCAAGGTTTCCAAAATAAACAGTCCCAAATACCTAAAGTTAATCTACAAATCCATAATATGCTAGGAAAACAAAAAAATATCTAGGGAAAATCCCAGGCACTTTCGAAAGTTAAGATCTCTCCGAAGTCTTCCATTTTTGTGAAGATTATAAAAAATGTATGAAGGCCTTGAAGTATTTAAAAAAGTTTTAAAAGGCTTTAAGAAAATTCTATAAAAATCTAAGAGCTGATGCGCCAGATAAAGTGGATTATAAAAGATAATTGAGTTATCTTTACTCTGGAGAAACTTTCCTTTGCAATTCTCTTGTTTTCATCTTACTAGCTCAAAATTTGAATTTATTTTCCAGACTCGTTGGAAGCCCCGGGTACGAGCAAGCGTTTTCAGATTTTTTATCGAAACGAGGAGGTGACACTCGGCACGTCGGTCTTGTTTCGTGCGCACGTGCTCGTGCACAGTCACAAGATCGAGGAGGCTCTCTCTCGTACCCACTTTAATCTCGGAGTAGAGTTATGGTTCAGCGAACCAACTCAGCCTGGAAATATGGCATGCGTATCATCGAGGTGAGTTTCCAATTCCTGCTTTTAATCATCATCCCACTCCTTCCAGAATATAATCCTCTCGTCTTCATCCTCATCATCAAAATCATCAGAATCATCAATGTCATCAGAATCATCAATACCATCAGAATCATCAATACCATCAGAATCATCAAAATCCTCTTGAACGGAGGAATCCAATGATTAACCTGGAACGAGCAAGTTCACAGATCGTCGATTATGTTCTTTCACACCCAGAATCCTATATCGCCAGGAGCCAACCTCTCTCTATTGTTCCAGAGCTCTCCAACTGAATTTCACCCCCACAAAGGGCCTGCACTATCATCTGCCGGTGCTCTTCGATTACTTTCATCTCGCCGCTGTATCCATCACTATCCACGCCTGTCTCGTGGCTCTCCATCAGCCCTACATAAAGTCGGTATTTCAACTTCCATCACGCTCCTTGATATCAGACCAGATTTCCTTTCCAAGAGCCCTTGCAAAACTTATGATTTTTGTTGCATGCTACGATGACTTTGGCTGATTCAGGAAGAGCATTCTTCATTACGTTCAGAGCTGGTACGAGTAATTTCTGGTCCTATTTCATCCGTAAATCTGGAAGAGAAAAATCAAATATATTATAATTAATTTTTCAGTGCACCACGAGGCGCAAAACCATGGATGCAGTTCAAGCAACCAGCAGCTAATCCAGATAACAATCTCTTCTTCGGAAATATAGTCAGGCTTTTAGATATTTAATTTATCTCGTTTTGTAAAATCCTGTCGAAATATAATTTTTTAATTATTTTTTTAGGAAACTACGACACGTTGTGTTGGTTCAGCGACGAGGATCCAGCACGCTAAATTAGTTCAGCAGGAAGTTACAAGGTTGCTTTTAGCAGCTCGAGAATCTTTGCTCAATGATTTAGCTGATCTCGCAAGACTTCTTCCCTCTTGGCAACAAAGAACTCTGGAAGTTGCTCAGAATACACACAAAGAAATCACCAAGGTTGGGAACAAATTGCCTGAGTAAAAAGCTTTATATTTTAAAATCCTGCGACTATGATGAACTGGACAAGGAACCAAACTGATAATTATTACTATTTTAGATGATGGATACTGAAGAGGCTGACATCGCACAGCTTTGCGCTCAAAACATCGTTCTGTGGCAACATTTTTTGGAAGCATTCTCCGGCAGAGATGCGATTCATCAACATCTGGCTAGAGTCCATCATCAACTGAGGGTAGATTCAATCAATTTTTTTCTGTTAGAATTTAAAGGCACCATTTTTTATAAGATCCAACCTTGAATTTTGATTCCAAACATAACGTTTTTTTTAAAGATCCAACCTTGAATTTTGATTCCAAACATAAAGTTTATTTTAAAGATCCAACCTTGAATTTTGATTCCAAGCATAAAGTTCTAAAGTGCCCTGTTTCTTTATTCGCAGGTCAAACGATTTGCGGAAGGCTTCTTCGTCTCAGAGAACCCAAGAACCTCGGCTGCTGGTTGCTACGATGCCAACTACCAATCTTATCAAGCTGTAAGTGAAGCAGCAAGAAGATCTCGTTACTTAGCTGCGTTGCCGCCTTTGCCAGTCCATTGTCCAGAACTGGATGGAGACCTCCACACCTTACCTCTAATCTTCGAAGATCAGTATGCTGATATGCAACAGAGGCACAGGAACAGCGGTGAGGTCATATTAATCTCCAGAAAAAAATAAAAGCTCCTCTACTAAAAATTCTATCCAAATTCCATCCCAGTAACATATTTCCTTAAGCTTAGGGGTCAAGAACATCAAGAAGTCTTTAGCTTCTAGTCTAAATCCAACATTCTAAAAATATTGCACTACTTTAGAAAGCTGTTCATCAGTTCCTAATATAGATGACTGCAGCTGTGGCATCAACCAAATCTTAGAATCTCGAAACGTGAATGTCTGGTCTCCAAGAAGTGAAGGAGCAGCCGACCTCAATTCGATTCAGGCTCGTTTCATGCTTACACCCTCGGCGCTTCCAGCTCGTCACAGCAAATCGCTGGATCAACTGGGACCAGAAATAACTCCTCTGCAGCCGAGGACCTCGCCAAAGACCTTGCCCAGGTCAGCATCAACGCAGCTTCTTCCGAGACAGAGAAATGGTAGGAACGTCACTCCACCGACGACTGTTCCTTCCAGGGGAAGACCAAGGTCGACTATACCTTCTGGAGCGACCCTGATTCCACCTTCTAGACAACAGGCTTGCTCAGCACCAAATCCGTCGTTGGCCTCGACTCCGATAATTACTCTTCCTCGAGCAAAATCCACCCAGATGCTGGTGCCAAACTCCTGTCATCGTCAGGTCGATCCGCAGTCGGCGTCTATCACGTCTCTACTGGCAGCGATGTTCCCAGAAATACCGTCTGGTGACCACTTTCCGGGTTATCGACCCTCGTCTAAATCTTACGAGCATAATCTTGCTGTGCCCACCTGCGTGGGAACTCTGGATTTAGCTCAGCTGGCTAGCTGCCTGACCTCGGACTCTAAGACTGGTAACCTGATTGGAGAAGGTAATTACTGCCAAGATATTTTTCGTGATGTTGTCATCAATGTTGGATTGCTAAAAAATGGTATTTTAATGTTTCTTAATTCCAGAGATTTAAAGGCCATAGCTGGGTAAGCATGGTTGGTCTGCCCTAGCAGATATTTGATTCATATTTGGGTGGTAAGTTTCGACCATTATAAGACTAATTTACCCCAAGTGCCAACTTCAAAAAAAATTTTTTACAAAAGTTATAAACAAATTTTGAAAAATCAAAAAAATAAATTTTGTCGAAAATGGCTGAATCAATTTCGATGGTTCAAAGATAT